>JAGFPH010010210.1:0-41586 GCA_018207615.1 Philaenus spumarius
AAATGGTTATGAGAACAATCTCAAAAGTAAAGTTAACGCCCAGACAGGAATTTAATACAAATTCTGCCTAACGTATAGTGAAATTTAAAGTAGGAGCTCCTTTATTACGTAACTAGTGGAGCCTCAAATATAAATAATAATTCAACATTATAACAAAATTAGGTTATTGCTATACCTATTATAGGTCTATAGACCTACTTTGGTTATTGATATACAGGGCGTCCCATAATTAAACAGCCAAACTTCGGGAAATTTGTGTATAGGTCGAAATAAAGAGAAAATCAAGAATAATTTTTTTTTCAAAAAAAGCTTCGTTTTCCAGATATCCGCCATTTTGTACTTTTAACAAAATGATTTATATCTAGAGAACGGTTTGACTGAATTAGTTCCAAATTGGCATAAAATTTAATGTAAATTCTATCTTAGAAAAAATAATCGACACTATCCAATGATACGTTTCAATATGGCGGCTGTTTGAAAATTTCAAACCTAACTTACTTAAAAACCGTACATTTTAACAAAAAAATTTAAGACACCTTTTTTGCAGCTTTTTTGATTCCTTATCGGATGGTGTAACTGTCAAAACAATCGGATGAAGGATAATAGCTGAGTTAAAGATAATGTCAGCAAATGTACGTAGATACTATATTGTAGTATTTCCTGTGTTGGTGTAGGATGCCGGGTTGAACAAACCAATTTATTACACACTAGGGGAGACCCCTGCGTGCTTCGCACGCCAACCCCCAATGGAACCTTCTAAAAAACATACGTTATGTTTTATCTATACTCATATTATAAAGAGGTAAAGTTTGTTTGTTTGTTTGTGTGTTTGTTTGTTTGTTTGTATGTAGGGGGTAATCTCTGGCACTACTAAACCAATTGAAAAAACAGTTTTACTAATAAAAAGCTACACTATCCCTGAGTAACATAGGCTATAATTCATTTCGATAAAAACCTTTTTTTATTCCAATATTTGTAAATTTAGTCGGAAAAAATTCTTAGGTTAGGCCCAGAATGATAAATCAACACATGTATTTACATTTATTACCATAGCAACTAATTGAACAGATAATATAGCTGTTAGCTCCAATATTTCCATTAACAGCTGATTTCAAAATTTGAAGCAATTATTTTTGTATTTCCAGCTTTTAGGTTAGGGTTTTAAAGTGTAAATCTGAGCCTTGCTGGTTCTTTTAACCATTATTATAACTGCTGTTATAAAATATAAGAAATAATTTAATTTGAACATTTAACATTATTTACCATCTTAGTTTTGAGGTTATTATTAAAAATACACTTTATTATAAATAAAACATAACATATGTTTTTAGAAGGTTCCATTGGGGGTTGGCGTGCGAAGCATGCAGGGGTCTCCCCTAGTCTATAATAAAGTTGTAGTATTAATAATAACCTAAAAACTAAGATGGTAAATAATGTTAAATGTTCAAACCAAATTATTTCTTATATTTTATAACAGCAGTTAATAATAGTTAAAAGAACCAGCAAAGCTCAGGTCTACACTTTAAAACCCTAACCTAAAACCTAGAAATACAAAAATAATTGCTTCAAATTTTGAAATCAGCTGTTAATGAAAATATTGAAGCAAACATCTATATTATCTGTTATTTTATTCAATTGGTTGCTATGGTAATAAATGTAAATACATGTGTTGGTTTATCATTCCAGGCCTAACTTAAGATTTTTTAAGACTAAATTTACAAATATTAAAATAAAAAAAGGTTTTTACCGAAATGAATTATAGCCTATGTTACTCTGGGATAGTGTAGCTTTTTATTAGTAATACTATTTTTTTCAATCGGTTCAGTAGCGCCAGAGATTACCCCCTACATACAAACAAACAAACAAACAAACAAACTTTACCTCTTTATAATATTAGTAGGCCTATAGATAACTTAGCTATTATCCTTCATCAACAGTTTTCATAGTTACACCATCCGATAGGGAATCAAAAGGGCTACAAAAAAGGTGTCTTGACATTTTTTGTTAAAACATTCGGTTTTTGAGTAATTTAGGTTAGAAATTTTGAAATAGCCGCCATTTTGAAACGTATGATTGGATAGAATCGATTATTTTTCTTGAGATAGATCATTGTGAGGTTAACTTAATGCCTAATGCCAAGTTTGAACTAAATCAGTTAAATCGTGCTCTAGATATAAATTATTTTGTTGAAAATACAAAATGGCGGATAACTGGAAAACGAAGCGTTTTTGAAAAATTATTCTTGATTTTCTCTTTATTTTGACCCATAGAACCATTTCCCGAAGTTTGGCTGTTTTCTAATGGGACACCCTGTATACAAACGTAAGTTATTTTGGCACCAAGCTCAATTTTATATATTGTTTTAAATGTGTGTATTTACAATACGAATAAATGTAAATATAAGCCTCTAAGTATCATTAATATTTATTACTCACTATTGTTTGGTATTATATTGTGTTTTAAATCATTCGTAACAATTGTACTAAGCCCCTTTTAGTTCACTAACACGGACACTACTATATAGTTTAATTTACAAACATAGGCTACAAGTATCTAAAATCTATAAACATGATGATTCCACAAGATTATTTATAGATTTAAAAGTGAAATTTCCCATGGCTTCATCACATTCATACCTTTAAGCGAAAATAATAAATAAATTTGTTTAATCCAACAATTTTGATAACGTCTACAATTAACATTAACCCCTGGGTGGTGTTACAGGGTAAGCCCCTTGTCTAATATCCCTGAGGTTTCAATCTTATTACTCCTCCCTTCCTCCCTGGTATTAAAGGGATCATGTTGGATCTTCTCCGTAACACGTATTAATTTATTACATTGTATCCATTCATGTGCAAGTGAATTCAATGTAGATACAAATGTATTTGTAGATTATCGTGTTCACAAATTGTGAGTTTTTTTATAAATAGAATAAAAAATGGAGGTATTATTTTCGTAAAGACAACCCTAAAAGCGATACATAAGAAGAGCAAAAATGGTTTATTCGTTGATAAACCAAGTTGTAATTTTACATAAACTTTGGAGCCAACCTAAAAGCTGTAAAGTCTAAGATGAATTAAATAAATTACTTCTTTCTGAAAATTCTAGGTGTAATATAAAATACTAGTAGTTTTGTGAACAGTAGACCTCGCTCGTTGAAATAACAAATGTGGTTTTGAGCTTAGGTTAAAAATAGTGTGCCAGTAAGGAAGTAAGCACAAGGTTTAGCCAGTGAAACATTATTTTGCAATTCCCGCGATTCCGGGGTTTCTAGTTCTCGTTTTTTTGTTTTCTTGATCTTTAACTGCTAAAGATTTTCTTTTAGGGGGCATTGCAGGTTAATAATGCGTAAGATAGCTAAAAATATCGCGTTATAGAGGGACAACATACAATTAAATATTTACATACTTAAATAACTCAAACTTAACAATGTATCATAAGTTAACTTAAGTTCCATATAATATTCCAATATTAGAAATAATGAAAACAAACTATGTTAAAACGTCGTGATAGTAATCTCAACCCATGTACCAACACTTCCCAAGATGTCCTACGGTTATTTTTTGTATGTCCTTTATCGTCGCGATGTTTCATTTGTTTCATCTCATTTTGTAATTCAAGTAACGCTGAGTCAAATACTTTTATGAAATTTACAATGATAATTTACAGGTATACAGTTTAATTCTTTGATTTATCCTCTACACTTTCTTATAATAATGGGCATTTTGGGGCAAATGATATATTCCTAAATTACTATTCAAAACAGGCTTAGTTTTGTTAGCAGTCTTGTAGTAGGAACATAAAAACTGGTGTTTTCAAAATAAGAAATTTGAAATTGATAAATATTTTTATACAATTCTATTTAGAACTAAATTACGATACTTTTTTACATTTATGAAAAAAAATACAATAATTTGTACTACTTTTTATGTAGGCCTAAAGTTAAACATTTTCCTTTCGTTACTGAACGTGATTGTTTCTTGAGCTAATAACTTTCTTAATTTTACTTTTATATTTTTTTTACTGGCATATATGAATTCTTTAAACCTTTATCTACAAAAAAGCTATGGAACACTTTTGAATTGATTTAGAATAAACGTATAAAAACATGGTTAAAATACAAAAACTTGGAAAATATTTAACAAAATTGAAGTTTGCGGCGGAAAATATCGCGTTATTGATGGAAAACATAGAATTAAATATTTATATACTTAAATAACTAAAACGTAACAATGTATTTAGAGTTCCATATCATATTCTAATATTAGAAATAATGAAAACAAACGATGTTAAAGCGTTGTGATAGTGATATCAACCCATGTACCAACACTTCCCACGCTGTCCAACGGTCATTTTTTTGTATGTCCTTTATCGACGCGGGGTTTCATTTGTTTCATCTCAATCATTTTGTAATTCAAGTAAAGCTAAGTCAAATACTTTTATGAAATTTACAATGATAATTTACAAGTATACAGTTCAATTCTTTGATTTATTCTCTACACTTTCTTATAATAATATTTCATTTTTGGGCAAAGGATATAGTATTCCTAAATTACTATTCAAAATAAGCCTAGTTTTGTTAGCAGTCTGGTAGTAGGAACATAAAAACTGGTGTTTATTTAAATAAGCAATTTGAAATTTAATAAATATTGTTATACAGTTATATTTAGAACTAAATTACGAAACTTCTTTACATTTATGAAAAAAAAAATACAAAAAATGTTTACTACTTTTTATGTACGGTAGGCCTAAAGTTGAACTTTCTCCTTTCGTTACTGAACATGCTTGTTTCTTGAACTAATAACTTTGTTAATTTTCCTTCAATCATTTTTTTACTGGCATATATGAAATTCTTTGAAATTTATCTACAAAAAAGCTACGGAACACTTTTGAATTGGTTTAGAATAAACGTATAAAAACATGGTTAAAATACAAAACCTTGGAAAATATTTAACAAAATTGAAGTTTGCGGCCGTTTTGTGAGCTTACCGTTAGAGATACGGAAAAAATCAAGAATACAAATTTTGTTTAGAATCAAATTTGCTATGCAAAATGTTCTTAGTTTTTAAATTCGACTTAGGTACTGTTAAGCCACAAACTGGCTTTGGAAAAAAGATTAAACTGAGAGAAACGGTCCGGCTGCCATTTTTATTTTATTTAAGGGGTTAAAAATGAAAAATGGAAAAAAACCGAATATATACACGGCTCGGCCTAGGAATAAGGAACATTCATGCAAAAAATCATTAAAATCGGTCAAGGAGTATGGCCGTAATTGTGAGACAGACACACAGACGAAATGCCAAACGGTCGAGCTAAAACCGAAACCTCGCTTTGCTCGGTCAATTATAATTTGATCAAGTAAGTTAAATTTCGCAAAAACCACTTACTTACTGACTAAGAATATAACTGAAATTGTCACAAGTTTGAGGGGAAATACATTTACAAATAGTATAAAATAAAAGTAGGCCAATAAATTGTTTAAAGCTAATTATTGCACATAATATAAAATAGTCCAGCTGATAAAAGACTTTCTGTTTTGATTTAATAATCAGCTGTTTACTTTGTACACCTATTTGTGTTTCATTTTTGGAACGAAGTTCCTCTTCGCGGCTTGCGTAGGAGTTGACAAAAATAGAAAATAGAAAAATCGTTATCCAATTGGTTGCTATGGTAATGAATGTAAATACATTCAAGAAACATGTGTTTTGATTCATCAATTTAAGTTATATTAGGAGACATTGGTTCCGTCCGGCGTAGTTCGGATTTTATCGTCAAGCGCTGGTATTAAGGTTGTGCGATGGGTTTACGACATATTTTTTTTCATGTTTTTTTGTGTTGAAAACTATTAACCTACTAACATGTTATCAATATAAATTAGACAAAAAAAAATACAACGAATATTTTGCGAAATATGGGCTGTAAAAGTGCTCATTTTTCGACTTCTTGGGAAGAGTTCATCTATGTAACGGTTGAGCGTATGAAAACTAAATTTTTCAGTTATTCTTATTAAAATATGGTGATAAAAGTCCCATATTCTATATTTTGAAAAATCACGTATTTCAACATTTTAAAATATTCAGTGAATTTTTACAAACGTATTAAAATAATTTTTAAGGTGAAAATTATAGCGTTTTAATCTATAACTCTTGAACTTTTTTTTACAAAAAACAACATAAGTTTATCTCAAATCCTTCAAGAAATAAACTCACCCTTAGGTTTTGGAAACCGCCTTCAACAAAATCGGGACGCAACCCTGCGCTCACTGCTTACCCATTCCAATATTTCTCCTCCTTCCCCTTTTGCAAACCTCCCCAGTCTACGCTCTCTTGCTGTGACTGCGGATGTTGGTTGTTGTGCCGAAACGCAAGGGTTTACAGAAAGCTTAGTCATTCAAATTGTATGGTACTGACATCTTATTGCAAGGCATCTTTAGATAGATCAAATATTGACGAATCCCATGATAGCTTTATAATTTTGATCAAAATATTACTGTAGATGGTCTGGGACGTTGAATAAGTGGGAAATAACAGTACAATTAATTGTATTCGAATCCACGCGTGGAATCAGGTTTACAGAAATCTACAATTTTAAAACGACGATTACATACGTAAATATACGTTTTAGAAAGAAATTATAAATACGAAAATTAAAGTTTGATACATGACCTTTCCAATGGTGTTTGTCTTTTTGAGATTGAAAGATTTTTAAAGGGTCAAATATTCAATACAATCACTCGTTACAAATGTGTTGGAGTGACGGTACATTATGTACCGTCTGCCGGTTCTAGGGTTAAAATAAAAAAATATTTTATTGTATTAAATTATTTTTGTTTAATTTTTATCAAATTAATTTTTTCTGTACTTGTTTTTCAAGCAAAGTTTAGTTATTTTCTTCTATTTTAGTATATTATTCTAATCACGTTATTTAACAAAGTTTAGGACATTAATAAAATTTAGTATATTATATCTCATTGTAAAAGGTAACGTCTAAAGTTATAAAAGAATTAAGTAGCATGCAATGCAGTTTTCATTGATTATTTTGTGTATTTGCATTTATTTCTACCTGGCGAACAATAATTTCAAACTCCCAAAAAAGTGGGTCTTTTATGTATGTTTGTAACTGCATTTATTTCTATATTGTAAGACATGACCTTTTTGCTATATGAAGCCGTTTCCAGACTTTTCAAACACTCTGAATATAGAATTCTCAAAATATTGTTTTACTTTTAATTACTTATTTATGTATACACGATAATAAACTTTAAAAAGAGTAAACAAAATTTAATTGCAACATTCTGTATAAGTTATCATAAAAATGTACATAATAACTTAATTAAACCTATTCAAGCAAGAAGGGCGAATTTCGAGTTATTATAGGTCTACTATTGTTACAAGAAGGCCTAATACTTGTCTCATAATTCGCCAGTTTCATCATTGATTGATTTTTGCGTATTTTTAAAACAACTTTCGTTTATATTTAATCCTAAAGACATGCAAAGCATTTATTATTTCTGTAATTGTATTATGTAACCAGAAGTAATCAATTATAATCAACAAATTCCCCAGAAAACAGAAAAAGCAACTAAATTCCATGTAAAGTGAATGAGGATTAGAAGTTTATACTCGCGGCCACGAAATTAGGCGAGTGATAGAAATTGCGGTGTTGCTGGATATGTAACTAGCCTAGCGACGGAAGGTCGAGATTCGCCTACTCCACGTACGAATTGGCAACACTAAGGCATTGTCCTGCGTGAGCGACGGGGTGCGAGCGACGCGAGCGATGCGAGCGACGCGAAAATAACAAACTGGGTTATCTCCCAGGAGTGGCCTACACTGCGATCAGAGCGATAAAGCGATGTTTGCGCGACGCGACAAGAACAAAATATTTGTTTCAAATCGCCTCGGTCGCTCCGTCGCTTGTTCATACTGCGCATTTCCTGAGTGCATCAGATACGGAGTAGATCTACAATTAGTTGTCACTGGTTTTTTCTTTGTCACTTTTTTATGCATTTAATGTTATATTTTCCACTTTTGTATTGTATATCATTTATTTTTCACATTGGTTTTGAATGTCATGTTAAAACTGGGCATCTTTGTTCAATTTTCGGATGTATTTAATTTATATTTTTTACTTTTATATCACATGTGTACTACTATAACACAATTACATTACTATGCATATACAAAACCAGCTAGTTAATTCTCTAAACAGTCGTTCTTCCACGGAGATTGGTTTTTGGAAATTCCTTTCTTTATATTTTATTTCACCTCGTATAGCATCAGCGATATAAAAAAATGTGCTTGGTAGCGTTCCAGTATATGAATGAAACAACTCAGGTCCATTTTGACAGGTTTTCAGTTTATGGAACAGGTGGTGATATTCTCCGTAACAAGTCCTCTCTAAATAAATATCGTTAGTCGGTTTCCTACACAATTCTTGAGCAAGCATATATTTTAAGTAATGTTGCTGACTGGCCTTATTTACGCTTTCATCGCCAGATCGCTCACACAGGACACAACGGTCGCGCGCCCGAATCGCTCGTCGTTCGCGTCGCTCGCACCCCGTCGCTCACGCAGGACAATGCCTAACCGTGCAGTGTTGCCTTTCTGCCTGGCTACTCGGTAGGGATAAGCAATGAAATTGTTTTCCTATAAAAGTGTTATCGACTGGCACAGACTGTTATTAGTTATTGTAAATGCTATTAACTGACTTCGTTTTTTAACTATCAAGTTGCTTATAACTTTACAGTTATTGTAACGTCTTAATTACCGGTAACGTTTCAAATTTATGTATATTTTTGACAAAATGATTTGTATGTTTAAAAAGAAAACAACATTTTTTGACTGTATGAGAATAATAATTTACAATATGTTCAAAAAATTAGTACCAAATAAATTTAAATTTATGTTAGATATTTAATATTTTAGCGATAAATAGGAATCCATTAGGCAAAACCTATATTGGGCATTCCTACAAAAGAAAAAGTTTAAAATGTACTCTAAATAGAGTCACTTTTATAAATTAAATATAATTATAAATTAATATAATTACCATTTAGAGTGTGCATCGTGATGTTGCCCTCGAAACTTAAGTTTATGTATGTGCAGGTTACTTGTTGTGTTTTATGTGTTTTTAATATAAATATTTAACGACCTCCAACGGAGCAGATTTGAGTTAAACTGATGATGGGACCACGGACCCGAAACGCGTATTAACTTACAAAATAAACGAAGTCACAAGACGGATATATTATAAAAGGTAATTATATTAGTTTAAAATTATATTTAATTAATGATTTTTCTTTAAATTGGTTTTCCTATAAATTTTAATTAGGCTACTGTACTTTGTATACAAACAGAATCACTTATAAATTTTGTAAATTATATGTAAATATAGAATACTGTAAATACATTGTAAAAACGAGATATAGGAAAATTATGGGAAGTAAAGTTGTTCACGACCGTGGTGTCTTCAATCTCGCACATGTTTCCTGTGGGGTGTTAAATGAACAACAAAATGAATAAAGGCTTAAAAATACTTTCTTACGAAAATACAATTTTTAATTATTTTTTTATTATTAAAATGTAGCCTACATTTCTTATTCACACACAGTACGAGTTAGTTCGCTTCAGGAATTAACTAAAAAGTCTAAAAAACGTTGTTGGAATTTTATTAAGATAAGAAAAAAATAACTGGAATTATGGCTTAACGAAAAAAATAATGGTATCATCATCATATACTATGTAAAGGAAATGTTGTCTATAAACATTTAAATTATTTCCTTTTTTACTCTTGAATATAAAATAGCAACTTACAACATTAAACAAGGGTTACGAGCTACGGTTCTCGCCGAGCGCCCGCGTGTCTTTGTTTTTGCTTCATACAGTTATGCATTTTACAACTAAACTAAGAATCTCATAAAAAAAAGTTTCGAACAAAAAATTTTATTCATACGATTTTCTACAACTTTACCGCAGACGAAATCTTCCTGACCAAAAAGACAAAAAAATCCTCGCTTGGTGAAAAATTCAATACATGGCGGTTTTGAATTAAATTACAATTTAGGTTTTTTATTTTTGTTAATTATTTGCTGCCGTTATAAAAATAAAAAGTCATACCATTGGAATCAGTAGCATTTTCTGAAGGCAGTGGTATAATTTTATTTCACTATGCCCTGTAGACAGATTCACAAGCTCGAGAGAAAGCACACTCAAAAATCTTTACTTGACGGGTGTATTTGTATAAATAACTACAGCACGAAGTGGCATCACCGCCATTTCTATCACCCGCCTAATTTCTTGGACGCGAGTATAGTTTGATCTGTTAGATTGAGAAATTGAAAGAGATGTTCGCAGAGAGAGAGAGAGAGAGGAGAAAGGCAAGGGGGTGGGAGAACACAGTTTCGTTCGCTACTACTAGCGATCCAGCGCCAAAAGATTGAAGCTCTCTCAAGGCTGTCGCGAAACTGGCAAGACCCTTGCTCAACCTTGAGTTAAAGTTTATGACTATTGCAATTTTGTAATATAGATTCAAGAAATGGAAATTATGTGTAATACAAACTTAGAAAAGTAAGTTAATACAATTTTATATTTTGATACAAGTATTACTGTTTCCAAACGTTTGATGTTATTATAATAAAGGTGTAGAATTAATTATAACCTCAAAGCTAAGATGGTAAACACAGTTAAATGTCCATTCATTTTAAATACATACAATAAAAATTAAATGTTGGTTCATCAGTCTAGGCTTAACCTAAATGTATTGTGTGTATGTTTTAATAAATAATGAAAACCCGTTATCAAATTGGTTGATATTGTAATGAAAGTAAATACATTCAAGAAACATGTGTCATGGTTCATCAATTTAAGTTAGGAGACGTTCGGTTCTGTCTGGATCATCCTTTTAAATTACATTAGGATTTGAAGAAAAGGGGTGATGAACTTCGTTCCTGACGGGGGTCCCACGACTGCACACATTTTTATTTATTATAACTCTTGTAAAGTTAATAATTTTATTTAGACATTTACAATTTTAGCTTTGTATGTATGATTAACTCAACAACACTATGAAACACTTAGGTAACATTTTATTTTATTGTGTGCATAGATACACAAGTATAAGTATTTGATATTGCGAGTTAAACACCTTTTTGTTAGTGTCTGATTTTGAACCCTACATTTACAATTAAAATATAGCTGCAACTAAAACTTTAATTTCGCAAAATAGGAATTACACTAGTTTACAAAAATATAAACCATAACGTTTGGACGAAATAAATGAATCTATTTAAAAATAAAAAAGTAAATAGAACGTGGTTATATTAAACTTATTTTAAAGCCACTAAACAATTTATAGATTAATATTAATACTTTTAATTTTACTTTTTCCACTATAATGATTGCCGTAGAAAGTAAAGCTTAAATGTCTGTTGCAGCTTAGTCTTTTTGAATTTATTCTACATAAACATTATGTTAATCCTAAACACTTTAACTATGTAACGCTACAGCGTTAAAAAATACAAGTGTTTGCAGATATTGTTTCAAAACAAATTCGTTTCTATTATTCTTTTTACCATAATAAACAGAGTCCATGCATTCCAAAAGTATAAAAAGTATGTTTTCATTATTTTTATAACCTCAGCAAAGTCATACAGACTATATTATAAAATAATAAAATTACAAAATCATAATATGAACAATTTAAGAAGCATTATTTTATCTGTAGAGGAACATTTATAAAAATCGCATTTACTAATGATAGACAAATTTTAAGACTTAGATTCTTTTTAGAGTATTTATAGGTTAGTCAATCTTCAATATTAATCCTAATTAACATTACGAAGTATAATGTTTATGTCTGAATTTAACGCAATAAAATGATAAATATTTTGGAATAGGCTAAATAACATTTCTTGTCTTTGTATTCAAAGTATTTTTTGGAGCTGTGAACAAAAAATATAAAAGTAAATAAATATTTAACTTTTTATTATTTGTGTTCTTTCAGAGCATTTCTAAATTATTAAAATCCTAAAAACCAAAAATTATGTAATATATTATTATAGTTAATTAAATATATTTAAACAGTAAAAATGACTCAATTGATTATAAAGTTGTCCTCTTTTGTATAGGCCTATTATTTATAATAATTACGAATATATAATCGTATGTCTTGTATAGTGAGTTACTTTTAAATTTTTAATATATATTTAATTTATGTTTATTTCAATTCACAGAAAATAATAATAATAATAGGAATAAGATACTGGTATTATGTTACTTCTACAAAAATGTTTTTAAGCTAGTTTAAAAAATATGTTGAAAGATTTGAAAAAATATGTTTCTTTTTTTCTTTTAATAGCAGATAATAAAACCTTTTATTAAAAAAAAATATTCCCTCGGGCCGGATTTGAACCAGCGACCTATGGATAACTGATTTAGATGCCACTACAGTCCACCGCTCTACCAACTGAGCTACCAAGGGTTACTGAACACCAAACTGTTCAGGAAAGAAAGGTAAAACATTGTAGTATATCATTAAATGAAATTTCCACTTTAAAAAAATATTTCCCTCGGGCCGGATTTGAACCAGCGACCTATGGATTACTGATCTTGATGCCACTACAGTCCACCGCTCTACCAACTGAGCTACCAAGGGTTACTGAACACTGCCGTGGAAAAGAAAGTACCCAATGTTCTCGTCTCGTAAGCGATAACACAGATAACTAACAGGTAACAGGTAGGCTGTCGTGTATTTAAATAGATGTGTACTGAAATAAGGAAAGTGTTGTGCATTTGAGTCAAAATCAATAGTAGGCCTACTGTATTAATTGCTAAGATTACAATATGTCCGGGATTAGGTCGGAGAATCCAAGCTCTTGTATACATTTATAGTAGGACATCCGAGAAAATGTTTACGCTTGCAATTAGTTTGGAATAAAATTGTAAAAGTTAATTTTTATCACATTAAAAATACAAATTTGTACTTAACCATTTCCAAATAGTAAATGAGTTTGTTTCTGGTACAGCTTGGTTATCGTGTTCTATTTCTGTAAAGATAGCGGTATTCAAGATTTTTTACTTAAACATTCAAAATTGACGCATTTATAAACAAAATCTACAAATGTCTTTGCTTTGGTGCTCTAGTAAAACGTAATTTAGGTGTTCGTTTAAAAACTTCTTATATTTAACACAAACAAAACGTTTAATTTACAAGGATTCTGTCAATGTTTACTGTTTTTAAGGTGTTTGTCGAACCAAGGGCTTTTCAAGAATAAATCAAGGGCGATATAGCAATCAAATACATTTAAAAAACAATTTTGGATTAAAATTTAGTTTTTTAATTCAAAATAATTAATAAAATTGTATTTAATTTACACTTTTGCTGTGTTTTAATTTGTTTAACACAGATTCGTTATTTAAGGCTCGGCTCCCTACATTCAAAACGGCGAAGTTGGGTACCAATTTCAATGTTAAATAACCAAAACATACCATCACTATTAAGCATATTTTTGTGTTGTTTTTGTCAAAAATCGAAAGCTATATTTTTTCTTAAAGTAAAATAGATTGTGGGTGTTGATTTCTAAGTTTTTTTTGCAATATCTCTTTTTGCAACTGAGTAAAAAATTAATAAAATTTACTATTTTTTACTATTTATATCATACGTTTATGAAAACAATAAAACGATTTTTGAAAATGTATTTAGCAATCAACATCCGCATATGACAGTACCTCAAAATGAAACCAAATTTTTTAATTTATTCCACGAATTAACAGAAAAAAATGACTTATTCTGTAGCATTGCTCTTATGGGGAATCAGATTCAATATGGCGGATAGGGCAGCGCCCCCTTAACTCGTTTAATATCGATTCTAAAATTCTGAGAAAATGGCTGTAAAAATAACTTTTGTTTAGTGTAGCCAGCAAATAGATGGGCCGACCTCAATTTTCATTTTTATAACATTTAATTTGAAGTGACGCAATTTGGATGGGATGGGTTGTCGTTATACCTACATTTTGAAGTTTGGGTGCCGAGGTTATTCCTTTCTCAAAACAATATCTCAAAATATGCTCCCTTAAGAATAGTAAACAATGAAAGAACCATAATCTTTGTAAACTGTTCGTACATATGCCCATTGGGCTACCAAATGTTATTTTTTTTTTTTTTTTTTTAATTAACGTTCTGTATTAAAAATGCGTAAGATAAATTTGAATTCAATATCTTATCTATTTTTAAAGTAAATCTATTAAAGTAAGAATAAAAAACTGTTGATTTTTTAGAAATTTAGTTTTTAGGCCTCTCATTTTTTTTCGAGGAATCCACATGTGAATCAGGTTTCTCCTGATATACTTTATAATGTAAACAAAATAATTGTATCGAATGTTTAATGTAAAATAACGTAAATTATATACAGCACTAGCTAGCCTACTATGTATTTCTTATGGGGATTTTTAGTAACTTTTACCACCCCAAAAACCCCCTAAAACTTCAAATTTTTTGAAAACCTTTCTTAGCGAGCACCTAGGGCCCTAGAGGAAGCCAAATACCAAATTTCATTCCAATCCGATTAGTGTTTTTTTTTAGTGACTGACCAAAACAAACCCCCCTAAATTTCGAATTTTTTGAAAACCTTTCTTAGCGAGCACTCAGGCGGAAGATACATACTAAATTTCATTCCAATCCGTTCGGTGGTTTTTGAGATTTCGTGATGAGTCAGTGAGTCGTATTTGGATTTTATGTATATAGATAAAGTAAGCAACATAAAAGCTGCATAACTTGCTAATTGTACAGAGATATTCAGAGAAGTTCTTAATGTAATTTGTATCTGCTTTTAATAAATATAGAAAGCTCAACAAAGGTCGTTGGATACATTTTGAAATGGGCTATCAATAGGAAGTAAAAGTTTAGGTACAAATAAACTAGGTATAAAAATCACGAAATATCAAGAAAATGATATATATTATCTCTTACGGGAATTATTAATGACTAAGGGAAACCCCTTCGTGCTCCGCACGCCAACCCCGTTGGAACTTAAAAGTTACAAGTACAAATAATTGCTTCAAATTTTGAAATCAGTTGTTAATGGAAATGTTGGAGCAAATAACTGTTTTATCTGTTATTTTATTCAATTAGTTACTATGGTAATAAATGTAAATACATGTGTTGGTTCATCAGTCTAGGCCTAACCTAAGATTTTTTTCCTACTAAATCCGACTAATTTACAAATATTGAAATAAAAAATGTTTTTATCAAAATGAATTATAGCCTATGTTACTCAGTGATAGTGTAGCTTGTTATGCTTTTTAAGATAGTAAAACTATTTTTTTCAATCGGTTCAGTAGTTCTAGAGATTACATCCTACACACAAACAAATTTGACCTCTTTATAATATTAGTATAGGTTACAAATTAGTGAATGTGATTGTAATTTCTGGACTAGGGGATGAATAAAACTTAAATATAAAATGACATTAATTATATCACACTGTAGTAAACATTATAGTTAATGAACTCAGTTAATATTATATAATAGTAATTATGTAATATTATGTAATAGTTTAATTAAATGTAAATAATTTGCAAAATTAATTTTGCTCTGTTAATTGTTACTACACTGTGCTATAAAATTAGTCAAGTGTTTTTGAAATTATTGTCGTTTTATATTTAAATTTTAGGCACCTTTTAAGCTCCTTGGTTATATTTGTTTGAAATATTTCGCACTGAGTGGATTTCTAAGCTCTAAGTAATTCACAAGCCCTGAGATAATATTAAAATTCACTCATTTGTAATGATTTATCTCATCAAGGATAAATATGTTTTATCAGTGGCAAAGTGTTCGGTCATCGCTAGATGCGGCGATGCCTGAAATAAATAATTACAAAAATACTGTTTAACATTAAAGAGAAGATATAAAACAAAGAAAAATAATCGAAAATCTGTGAAACAATTAAAAATGCGTATGGGACTCACTAAATCTAGCGCATCTATATGGATCTGTACCACCACACCCCGTGTCCACACCTTAACTTTGTTATTTCTCTTTCACTCAAACCATTGAAGAAACAAGTGTTGTTTCTTCAATGCTCAAACTTTATTTCAGTTAGATCCTAGTGAGCGCACATTTTGAAGAATCTCGGCTGGTCTAGGCAGTCATGTCATGCGAAATGCAACTTTGAAACAGTAATACTCACTCTTAAGGTGGAACAACAATTCACGCTGATTATCCCATCGACCAAGAAAAAGTAAATGTGAAGAAACCTATTGTGGTTTGTCTTCTGAACAATGGTACAAGAGGTTACTTTTATATTTGTCCTGAATATCTGATGGCTGTTCTACCAGGAATTTATCCTAATTTATTTCATTCACAAAGTCTTAAAAATGAAATATAATAGAACCACATTTCAGGATAAATCTTCAAGAAGTTTTTTTTTAATTTTTTAGAACATTTAGACAATTCTTTCAAGGAGGGTTTCCCACTAGATAAATTAATCTATGCTGTAGCAGCTACAACTGCGTCAGTCGAAATGAGTTTTCTGCACTTAAAAGGATAAACACTTTTAAAAGATCAACGCAAAGTGAAGGCGGATGGGACGTCTCTTCCTAAGGCTTGGCCCAGATATAATCCGTCAATTCCGGCTATCAGTGCAGTCCTTACAGTACGTCCTGTAAGTCTAAGGCCTTGATCACACTAGGAAACCATATCTAGCGATTTTGGTCTAAAGACAATTACTCTCGATTGTCTCTAGACGGTTGCTGAGACAATCGGGAGACAAATACCATGTCTAGAGACCGTTCGGCGGCCAAAATCGATGAATGTTCGTCTCCTGACAGAAATGGGAGACCTGAGACAATCTGTAAACAATGTTGCGCAAACATTCGGTAGTGTTGTCGTGTTGAGGACACGTTTGAGTGTAGACGTTTTAGGTTTTAGCTACAAAATATGGCCAAATTTAAAAGTTGTATTATTTATTGAAGTTTACCAAAGGTCAAAGTGTTTATGGGAGGTTACATCAACTGATTATAAAAAGGAAAAAATAATACATTTAGCTTGCTTAGCTATCCTAAGAGTGTACATGAGACTCGTAAACGATTCTTCACTCGCCAGAAAAACGAAGTGTCATCGCCAACCTGAGAGGTGCTGGGATAGTTTCTCAGAATCAATTTTCTTGCTTCTAAACCTTTTCACCTAATAGCTGGAGCAACTTTTCAAAGTGACTCGGGCATAGACGGATGAAATTCTGGAACATTAAGCCGTCTTCTAATTTCAGGGTTAATAATAAATCACGAACAAAACCGAGGTCCCTCCGCAATAATCTCACGCCTCCACCAAAGTTTTATTTTTCTTCTCTTTCACCACTAATAATAATAACGGCACAAGCAGCAATAGCAGATACCTCAGCCGTGTCTTCCAACATTTCCAGAGACAAACATTTGAGTGTGGACACGAGACAAAGGCGAGACTTGTCTCCTAATTTGGACAAGGCCTAAAACAAACCCTGCAATTGAAGTGGGGTGGCCACACACAATACAAAGACGACTTATCACTCACTTGCGTCGTACGAGTCATTCGTCTTTATTCAAATAATTTTTTCTAGGCCCAAGCTGACAAGGCGTTTGTAAAATCAGCATGGAGAGAGTGCATGAAGAAATAATTATTTTTAAGGCTCTTCTTTACCTTGAAGAAAACTCCCGAGTGTACAGTATGATTTCAATGCAAAAGGCCTGACTCAAGCCACAAAATCGTTGAAACATGCATTCGTAATACCGTGTTTCGGATTCTATTTATAAATTAATAATCTGGGAAACTACTTTAAGATATAAAAAAGGCTTTATATTTTTTACACGTTAGCTTAAAATATGGAAATTAGTGCTTAAAACTCCTAAAAAATGCGTTAATAATAATCGATTTTTACTCATTTAAACTGTTGATTAAAGGGAGTTGCCGACGATTTCTTTCAATTATGAGATATAAGACAAAAGCACAAAGCCTTTAAGAAAAATTTAAGATGTTTCACAACATTTAAGGTTGAAAAACGGCGTCCGAAACACGGTAGTACGAACTGAATATTTTTGATGTTTTACACAAGGTATAGCTGTAGTGGCGGCCATCTTGGATTTTTATCCCATAAGAGCAATGTTAAATTTCAAACCATTTATTTCGTTTACTTTTTATCATAAAATTGTTTGCAAGGTCTCATTTTAAGCACAGTCACAATACGCATAAGTCTTGCAATTTACATTTTTTTAAATGCTTTGATTTGATATGTAATTGACATTTTGTAAGTACAAAGTTTGAATTTTTTTCCTAACACAATAAAAACTTAACAATAAAAAATAATTTGTAAGCCGGATCCGAAATTGTATAAAGAATATTCAGTTTTTTTTCAACACTCAATTACAAAAGATAGACTTAGGCCTATAAAATGGTTTGAAATGATGCAATGTCAAAGCGTTCAGCTGCAAGAAATTGCACTGTTTAGATAGGGATATAGTGAGAAGCGGTTGCGTTTCCAGTTGCTTTCTCGTTTACTGGAGCAGACCCTTAAGGAAGGCTCTTCTGGGTAGATTTCATCAGTACATCTTATCTTATCATACCAGTTAAAAGTTAATTTAAGCAGTGTGACAATACTCATATGCAAATTATGTCAATAAAACAATAAGGGTAACTTTTTGTCATACAGTAAATGCAAATAACGTTACTTTAAAAATATGATTATCATACTCTAAAAAAATGATTATTAAATTCATGGTAGCACAAAGCCTTTTTGTATCATATGAGTATTGCACAACAAAAACTTGTTTAAGAATTATATAAAACTTGGAAACAGCTTAATATTTCAAAAAGTACGAATCTTATGAAATAGGAATAAAAGCAGTTTTTCACAACCATAAAATAACCACTTTTTGGTGGGTTTGAAATTTTTGACCGCCATCTTGGATCCGCCATCTTGGAATGAACGTCATTTTTTTAAATGGGAAGGTGGTCATGTGATACATCATTTCGATGTAGAATTTCAAGAGAAAACCAACGGTGAATTTGCACATCCATATTTTTAACTGATTCAAAATGGCAGCCAAAAACAACGAAATCGTTTTTTCCGATTTTGTCCCATTTTGCTGTACTACTATTTAAAAAAAATATATTAATTTTAATTCTTTTTGGATTCAGAATTAATTAAATAAGCTTTCAAACGATATGCCACACAACGATATTTTTAAGTATTTAAAATTTTTTAGTTACAGCCATTTTGATTTTTTCAAAATTGATTTCGAGTGGTTCAACCAAATACAGTTTCCTGTATTTCAAAATTTATATTTCCTGCCAAGCTACTTCCCAGTAGGAGTAATGAAATAATTTTCAAAATGCTGTCTAGTTGTTTCCGCCTCATGAGTAGTTTTTGTAGGTTTATTGTGAGTTGGGGTTTCAGCAGTTTCTAATGATAAGCTCCATCGTGAGTAATAACAATATTATGAAGTATGCATGCTCGATATTTATATACTTGTATACTCGATATTTTCTACACTAGCAGTTCTGTGGACAGGAGACCTCGCTCGTTGAAATAACAAATATGCCAGTAATAAGTGCCAGTAAGGATGTAAGCAGAAGGTTTAACCAGTGAAACATTATTTTGCAATTCCGGGGTTTCTAGTTCTCGGTTTTTTTTTGGTTTTTTTAGCTTTAACTGCTAAAGATTTTCTTTTAGGGGGCATTTTGTTTTATGTAGGTTAATAATGCGTAAGTAGCTACAAATATGGCGTTATTGAGGGAAAACATAGAATTAAATATTTACATACTTAAATACCTAAAACTTAAAAATGTATTTAGAGTTCCATATCATATTCCAATATTAGAAATAATGAAAACAAACTATGTTAAAGCGTCGTGATAGTGATCTCAACCCATGTATCAACACTTCCCACGCTGTCCAACGGTCATTTTTTGATGTCCTTTATCGCCGCAAGGTTTCATTTGTTTCATCTAATTTTGTAATTCAAGTAAAGCTAAGTCAAATACTTTTATGAAATAATAATTTACAAGTATAAAGTTCAATTCTTTGATTTAATCTGTACACTTTCTTATAATAATATACCATTTTTTGGCAAAGGATATAGTATTCCTAAATTACTATTCAAAATAAGCCTAGTATTGTTTGCAGTCTTGTAGTAGGAACATAAAAACTGGTGATTTCAAAATAAGAAATTTGAAATTGATAAATATTGTTATACAGTTCTATTTAGTACTAAATGACGAAACTTCTTTACATTTATGAAAAAATTTACAAAAAATGTTTACTACTTTTTATGTAGGCCTAAAGTTGAACTTTCTCCTTTCGTTACTGAACATGCTTGTTTCTTGAACTAATAACTTTGTTAATTTTCCTTCAATCATTTTTTTTACTGGCATATATGAATTCTTTGAACCTTTATCTACAAACAAGCTATGGAACACTTTTGAATTGGTTTAGAATAAACGTATAAAAATATGGTAAAAATACAAAAACTTGTACGATTTTTAACAAATTTGAAGTTTACGGCAATTTTGTGAGCTTACCGTTAGAGATACGGAAAAAATCAAGAATACAATTTTGTTTAAAATCAAATTTGCTACGCAAAATGTTATTATTTTTTAAATTCGACTTACGTTTAAGATACAAACTGGCTTTGGAAAAAAGCTTACACTGAGGGAAACGGTGCGGCCGCCATTTTTATTTTATTTAAGGGGTTAAAAATGAAAAATGGAAAAAACCATATATACACATCGCTCGGCCTAGGAATAAGGAACATTCATGCAAAAAATCACCACAATCGGTCAAGGCGTTTGGCCGTAATTGTGAGACAGACAGACAGACACACAGACGAATGCTGAACGGTCGAACTAAAACGGAGACCTCAGTTCGCTCGGTCAATTAGTTTCAATATGTTTGTTTAGTACTCGCCATTTTGTTGTTAATATCCTCTACATTGCACACTTACCATTCGACGAGCACTTGAAAGTCTGTAATTAAAGATTTTTTCTACATTTCCTAATGACTTTCTCGTGTAGGGTCTCATCACATTGTTTAAGAGAGGATACTCTTCATCTGCTACAAAAACATAATGACCTTTACTCATCGTACATGGTAACTCATTATCTTCGGGTATACTAAAGCCTGCATTTTGTAGTTTCTCGTAAAAAATAGACTGTCTAAATATACCTCCGTCACTCTCATTCCCATAGGTACCAATATCAAATAGTGTATATTTGTAGTCAGCTTCAATGACTGCTAGTGTATTTAGCGAAATAAATTGTTTGTAATTAAAATACATCATTCCTGGTCCAGAAGGACATTTTATAAATACAAGTTTAAAACGATTAGCAGCCCAAACGATTAGAAAAATTATATTTCGCAAAGATGTATTTAACTATATTTAGACATTCATTAGTGGTGTTAGGTTTTAAATATATTTCACTTAATTTTTCCCAAATAGCATCACATTTTTCTTTTAATATGTTTGCAATTGTACTTTTCCCCGTGAGAAATGAAAACGCCAATGCTCTAAATGAAATTCCAGTTACAAGATACCTGAAACCAAACAAACTTTTACCAGAAAATTTGGCGACGAAATATCGATTTATATCTTTTATACCTGCTATAGTAAAGAGTTGAGGAAGATTGAGAAACATAGATCCGGTCAAGGAGCAGATTCAGTTAACCAGTCTAATTGTTAATATTTAAAAGACAAATTTGGTAAAAGATTAACCTCATAACGAATATAGGCCAGACCTGTCAGAAGACACTATTTCAGAGATAAAAAATGTCACAGTTTCTGAAGTTTAAAAAACAATGTTTCTGAAAACACTTTGTCGTTCTTAGACTTATACACACATTTTAAAAGCTATATTTAATATTATTATTCATTTTAATTTATAATATTTTTGTAATAAATTTCTAAATTTGTGTTTACTACATACATTTAAATACATGTTCATGATTAATGTACAATACTTTTAATAATTGCAAAAAACATATAATGTAGTAATAAATTTGTATTTTTATATATAAATTTATGTTTTTAAATTTTGTTGAGGTTTCTGGCTCAAAATATCCAAGCAACACAATTGAATAACCTAATTAGCTTGTCATGCAAAGATAGCATTCCTAAATACCTATATATTTATATCTATTTACTTATATTATTCTCGTATATTCAAAAAACTTATCCATGTGGGATAAAATTTTTTGAAATAGCTTATGAAACTCTCCGTCCTTTCCCTTTCTTTGTTTATGCCATGTCAACGGAGGACGTATTCTGTGTGACCATGCCGAATAAGATGGGTGAAAGAAGAAACGCTAGAAGACGTATTGAATGCTGCGGAATTAATTTTAAACCCATTGAACATGTTATAGTTTAATATTCCCCTCCATCGATTAGCGTGACTGACCATGGTCCGCAGTACGTATCGGAATGATGGGCCCAACCAGTCGAAAATTTTTGAATTTATTATGTTTTATCTTTAAAATAATGTATCGTGTTATTTGTTATTGTGTTGTGTTAGTGTAGTGTAATGAGTGTTTTTGTGTTAATAAGTGACAAGGGATATCCTGCTAAAAATACTTGAAAATGGCTGAATAGCTGAAACACCCGTCGCACATGACAGAAAATTGAATATTGTAGACGGTAGGTCTAAATATATATTTATTAAATCAATAATCGGGATGGCGACAAACATACTAGCCCAGTCGGTATAGGTTACAACTACCAGTAATTTTCAATACGGCTGAATTTTTTTTATAAGTACAATAAAGTATGTAGATTAACATAAAAAAAGTTTACCAGTCTATCGATTTCCCAAAGTCGAAAAACAAATCGATTATCATTTTTTCCCGATTATCCTTAATATTTCGAGCTAGGATGAAGATAGAGGAAAATAAAAAATACTAACGTGTAGGGGAGGTATTTTTAAACAAAAAAGGTCATATGTATTTATTTCGTCCGAGCAATGGTTTGTCTGGAAAAAATTCTATAATGCAGGTATGTATTTTGCAGCAGGGGAAATCACTAAAAGGGGACATCTTATTCATATATGAAGCGTTGGGTCATTCTAAATTGGCCGAATTTAATATATCGAATTGAAACTTGACATAGGAGTTAAAATATATATTTTAAACATTTATGCTGAGTCTCAGCTTGTTATCTTGAAAATGACCCGATCTAGGAGTCGATTTCGATTATCGATTTTAGGAGTACCGGGCTCACGAACTAATTTCAATCTATTCCAGTTTCGTCAATTTTTGGAATATCAACATCAAATTTGTTTTACAAGTTGAGTACACCAGTATAAATATTCTTAGTAAGTATGAACGATTTTTTTAATGTTATTTTTAAAAACGAGGCGCTTGAAAATGGTCTTCTGTTTTACCTATCTCGTTTTAACTATAACACTTTTGGATTCAACGACTCCATTTTCGACATTTTTGAACATATCGATTTAAAAATTGGTACAGAAGTTAAAAACACAATTGTTTTTTGCTACACTTATTTTAAAAACTATATTTAAAAAATCGACTAATCTGCAGCCGATTAACTCAAGCGTTTTGATGAACAATCTAAAAAGGTCTAAAATTATACTTTTTTAAGTTACTTGTACTTTGAAAAGTAAATAATAAAAAAGGTTTATACTCCTTGATCTTGTTTGAATCTATATATTTAACTTGTAAAAAAAACTTTCAGGTTGATATTTTGAAAATTTTCTAAACTGGAGCTGTTTAAAATGAATTGGTGGGTCCGGTACTCCTAAAATCGAGAAACCCATTAATAAGTCAAGTGGCTCTAGATCGGGTAATTTTCAAGATAACAAGCTGAGACTCAGCATAAATGTTTAAAATATATATTTTAACTCCTATGTTAAGTTTCGATTCGATATATTAAAATTCGGCCAATTTAGAATGAGCCAACGATTCATATATGAATAAGATGTCCCCTTTTAGTGATTTCCCCTGCTGCAAAATACATACCTGCATTATCGAATATTTTCCAGACAAACCATTGCTCGGACGAAATAAATACATATGACCTTTTTTGTTGAAAATACCTCCCCTACACGGTGTTATTTTTTATGTTCCTCTATCTTCATCCCAGCTCGAAATATTAAGGATAATCGAAAAAAAAATTATAATCGATTTTTTTCGACTTTGGGAAATTGATAGATTGGTAAACTTTTTTTGTGTTAATCTACATACTTTAATGTACTTATAAAAAAAAATTCAGCCGTATTGCAAATTACTGGTACTTTGGGTCTAAATTGACCTTTACCGACTGGCCTATACCTTTTGATTTAATATATTAATGCATTTAATTTGATTTAGATAGTTTTCTACTATAAGTTTGCCGTAACAATGCCAGCTTAAAGCTCTGCTGCATTCCAGTCTTTTTGAATTTATTCTACGTAAACATTAAGTTAATCCTAAACACTTTAACTATGTAACCATTCAGCGCGGCAGTGTTCAAAAATACATGTGAATGCAGATGTTGTTTCAAAACAAATTCGTTTCTATTTTTCGGTTTGCCAAAAGAAAATAGCTTAACCAGAGCCCATGCATTCCGAAAGTATAATAAGTATGTTTTCAATAATTCTATATTCTATAATCTCAGCAGATTCATACAGAAGATATAAAATTACAATATAATAATATGAACAATGTAAGAAGCATTTAGACAATTCTTTCAAGGAGGTTTTCCCATTAGCTAAATTAATCTGTGCTGCAGCGAGCCCTGGCTGCAGCAGCTACGACTGCGTCAGTCGAGATGAGTTTCCTGTCCTTAAAAAATTAAACCAAAATGAAGGCGGATAAGAAGCCCAGCCTTATTATCCATAAAAAAAAATGGAAAACGGTTGACCCTAAAGGCCATCCAAGTAACTTCCCGCTAAGTTTAATTACACCAAACACTATTTTTGGAAATTTTGAACTGCCATAACTTTTGAATGAATCAACCGATTTTTATGCGATTTGCGGCAATCGATGCAGTTTTTCGAGTCCATTGAAAGAATCGACAACAAAAATTTTTCTGATGAAAAATTTCGGAGAAATTGAGAAAAAACACTTTTTTTTATTTTCTTTCGTTCACGATATCTCACGAACGAATTAACCGATTTTGACCGGACTGGTAGCGATCAACGTCGCTTTTCAAGGTTAAAAGCTGATTAGATTTTGGAATTGATCGGTAAAGCCGTTTAAAAATTATTCCAAAAAAACCTGATTTGAAAAAAAAATTCTTTTTTTTTCGAAATTTCTCAGAACCTACCAGTCCAAATTAGTAGTTATTTTCAGGAAATCTAAGTTTTATGGAACTCTTTAGAACGCCGTTTGGTAGGATCCAATCGGTTAAGCCGTTCAAAAGTTATAAGCGGGTCACATACTTACATACACACACACATACACACAGACAGGGTGACACCCTCTCGGGAGTGGTCAGGGAAGATTCCTAGGACCTCAAAACGTCGAGATCTGATGAATACTCGATTTTCGAAAAACGGGGTGAAACCAATAACTTCCCGTTTTTAGAAAATTTTAAATTTTCTTAGCGGGAAGTTAAAAAATTTGTGGAGTCGCAAAAAAGAAAAAAAAAGAAGACTTTTATGTTTTTACATTTAAACATTTACGAGCAAAACAAGGAGGCTAGAGCTCATGTTTAAAGTAAGAATGTTGTTTTATTTTGTAAACCTTAATTATATCTGTTTATTTGTAAAGTAAAAAGTCCAGTACCTCCCTTAATTTAAGTACCTGTAAGGAAATAATGAATTAATTCCCTTAATCCTACAATTTTGATAACGTTTACAATTAGCATAAACCCCTGGGTAGAGTTACATGGTAAGCTCCTTGTCTGATATCCCAGAGGTTTCAATCTTAATAATCCCTCCGCCTCCAGGGTATTAAGGGGATCACGTTGGAATGAAAGGATATTCTAGGAGCACATACATTAATTCATCAAATTGTATTCTATTGCAGAAAGGATTAGATTTAGGTAAAAGTGCACTTTTGGTATCACAGTTCAAGAATTGTAAGGTTTTGTACCTTTAAAAGAATATATCAAAACACCAATGTTTGTCAGATTCAACAATCTCAGGAATAGAAAATCCAAAAGGTTCCAGAAGCAAAATGACACCGAAACATGGTCTGCACTGTCATGGTTCCTGAGAAAATTACACCAAGACGTTCCTAAATTTGTTGCGTCGCAAACGCTCGGAAACCCGCGTCTAACGGATGGAGAAGTTATTATAAACTATAAAAAAAAAAAATGGTTGTAAATGGTAAAGAACCTTAACTAATGTAGGGGGGGGGGGGGGGGGTAAGAAAGACGAAAAAAATAATGATTGTTGTTTGTACGTGATTGTTATCTTCACATAAAGTATCAACCCACTTTAGAAGCTTTTGATACAGAGCTTTACGTTTTGTATACACTACTTAGCTATAATGTAGAACATAAGAAGGTACTTAAATTTAAGTTTTCGTTTGTAATAGTTCTAAGTTTATTACTTTGTTTGGCTGTAAACTTAAACAAACATAGTTTATGTACACTCAGTACAAACTTCATGCTCGATAAATTTCGTTTGATACAAATTGATGGTGGGGCTACTTTTTTGAGTGAGTTAAGTATTCGTATTTAAAACCAGTGGAGAGAGCAACATGTTTCACACACCAACACCCTTGCTACCTCTACAGACGTAGGCCTAGCTTATAATTTCATTTTAATAAAGAGTAGGATTAATCACAGTCTTAGCTCAGATTGTAAATACTATGAAATGTCAAAATCACAGTATTGAGTTTATAATATGCCAAGGACTTTATAACATAGGTTAATAAAAACTTAGGCCTACTAACAAATACAAACTTAGCCTAGACGAAACCCGCCTTAAAAGTTGGAAACAGGGATAATTGTGTAATTGTAAGGGTTGTACTTGTTTGGGGTGGGCGAAGTGGAGCCTGCTTTCCACTAGGCGCAATTTGTAGTCAAGTTTTGGAATGAAACTAGTAAAAATCTACTTGCCCGATTATTCTAAAATAAAACAGTAGATTATAAACACACCCAGATCGCCATAAGAATCTTTTTATAACTGTATTTTTTTTTTTTTTAATATTGTCTTTTATGTATTTATCTATAATATTTAAGTTTAATTGGTAGAAGTGGGAAGCGTTACTAAAGAAATTCTTCATTTTTAATTAGTCAAACATAGTATGACCTTTCAGATGCGTTGGCGTAAGGGAAGGATGTAGTCAAGTGGGGATGCCGTCCACTGGAAGGGAAGGGATACCACGCACAAGCAATATATTTATTGGAATATTTTATTCGCTTCCAGACCGAAGTATTATGTTCAGAGCGCGGCAACAGACTGAGCCTTTCTGACCCCCCCCCCACCCATCACTCAAATCAACTCCGAGTCTACTGCGGATCTCAAGGTCCACGCAGGGCCGGTGCAAGGGGTTTTTCCTGAACATGCGAGAGTCATTTTTGGCGCCCCCTCTATACACAACAACCCCTCCCCTCGCCCCTATATATGTATATGTATTTATATATCTCCTTATTGCAATAAAAAATGGGTACATTATCAAATGTATAAAAATTTAAATTATTTAATTATATAAAATCAAATTAAAATATAACATCTAGCAACAGTTTTAAAAATAAAATAAAATATAAAATATTTTCTATACATATACAGTGTATAAATATATATGATAAAATGGAAAGTTAAGTGGGGGGAAGTGGAATACTGAAAACAACAAATTAATCATATTACAATATTAATTTTACATAATTTTAACTTTTTAACATCAAAAGGTAACATTGTAAGATTAACATTACAATATCACAAGTCAATTTGGTAACATCATGACAACGTGGAAAAGGTAAAGGGTTAGGTATAATTGTCAATAAGATAAGGTAACATCGGCAATTCGATAACATTGTAAGATTGAGGTTAATGTTAAGTTTTTACATTAATATCACACACACATACAAGAAGAAGTTAGTATAAAATGTACGGCAGTCTCGTCTTTAGGGGGGCAAATTTTTCACTGAAACCAAAGGGCGCCGATTTCGAATGGTTTGCGCCCTATACAATACTAGTTGTACCTGTACCTGATTTTGTCTATCCATAAACAGGCACCAAAAAGAAATAGGGCGTTTCCGCGTTTCTTTTAATTCCCGAAAAGGGCGGTCGCGTCTTTAAGAGAGCGAATTTTTCACTGAAACCAAAGGGCGCCGATTTCGAATGGTTTGCGCCCTATACAATACTAGTTGTACCTGTACCTGATATTGTCTATACATAAACAGGCGCCAAAAAGAAATAGGGCGTTTCCGCGTTTCTTTAATTCCCGAAAATGGCGGTCGCGTCTTTAAGAGAGCGAATTTTTCACTGAAACCAAAGGGAGCCGATTTCGAAAGGATGGCGCCCTAAACTAGTGTATGTGGTCTTTTGTGTCCGTAAAGAGGCGCCAAAAAGAAATATGGTATTTCTTTTAATTCCCGAAAAGGGCGGTCGGGGCGGTTGCGTCTTTAGGGGGGGGGGGGCGAATTTTTCACTGATACTAAAGGGCGCCGACTCTGAAAGGATGGTGCCCTATAGCGGTGTAAAAAAGCGCTAAACAAAAATAGTGAGTTTCTTTTAAAACCCGAAAAGGGCGGCCACGTCTTTAGGCAAACATTTTTCGGTGCAAAAAAAATTTTCGGAAAATTTTGAAGGCGCCTTGATCTTGAACTTTTTGCTGGCGCGTCGGCGCCCCCTCCCTGGCGGCGCCCCATGCGTCCGCATGTTCCGCATGGTCCTTGCGCCGGCCCTGGGTCCACGGATCATGCTATCTCTAGTATACAAGTGGTAAATATCAATAGTGGTGTAAAACACATCAGCTGTTAGATCGTAATATTGTTATGTGTACAATAACCTGAAAAAGTAGTGTACAAATTTTTATTTGCTTAACATCTTTACTGTATGTCAACTAGTGTTATGAAAGCCACATAGTAGGCATGCCCATGCTATTCGAACGGGGATCTTACACTAGTAGCCAGCATAAAAACATCACAACCTCATAAAACTCATTTAAATTAGTTATTAGGAATATGCAATTGGGTTTACTTAAACATGAGGTACGTTACTGAAATGAAGAAATTTGGATCTTGAATTAAACACTGAGATAAGGATATTCGTAATTCAATCTTGTTGTGAATAGGAGCCGATGTAGTTAGGTTAGGTAGTAGCGCGGCAAGCCTCCATAAGGCTCATGCTATCAACTAAACTGTAAACGCGCAATATTTGTTCCTAGTTACTGTTGGAACTGATCATTGAAAGACCAACACTTCATCAATCAGCTGAGATATGAATTTTAATTGTGACAAATAGCTATGTAAATAATAGGTTATTATGGTGACTAGGCCTAACGATAAATAAGTATAAAGAGTTAATTAATTGATTATAATTTTATTGACTTTATCATCAACTTGACTTCCTTAAGGCTCGGCTCTCCACATTCAAAACTACGATATTGGGTACCAATTTCAATGTTAAATAACCAAAACATACCTTCACTATTAAGCATATTTTTGTGCTGTTTTTGTTAAAAAACGAAAGCTGTATTTCTTTTCTTAAAATAAAATAGATTGTAAGTGTTGATTGCTAAGGATTTTGCAATATCTCTTTTTGCAACTGAGAAAAAAATTAATAAAGTTTACTATTTTTTACTATTTATGTCATACGTTTATGAAAACAATAAAACGGTTTCTGAAAATGTATTCGGCAATCAACATCCGCATATGACAGTACTTCAAAATGAAACCAAATTTTTAAATTTATTCCACGAATTAACGGAAAAAAATGACTTATTCTGTAGCATTGCTCTTATGGGAATCAGATTCAATATAGCGGGCAGGGAAGCGCCCCCTTAATAAACTGATGCTAAATAAACTATAACCCATGTCATCAAATCTTAAACCAATGATTATCAAGATTAAATAGTCTGAATTTTTAATGTATACAATTATTTATTTAGAAAATAAGTTCGATCTTAAATATGAAATGAGTAATAAATTATCCTTGTAAATAATTTAAACTGGTAATAAAAACTAAGTGAATCCGTGTAGTAATACATATTGTACAAAAATCGAAATATATTGGCTTTAAACTTTAGAGAAAATACTATAATTTTCAAATAATTTCAACGAAAATGTAGGCTTATACATAATTTTAAGAAGTATATGCTTATTTAAAATGCAAAGCTCATCCGATTGCAGATCCAAGTGTTGGTTGCCTATAATAATCAGCTGTTTCCTCTTACACCTCTAAACTGGCATGTTAGGTATATCTCAGTGGCATTTTCATTAACACCTGATTAAACTTTGAAATAATTTGTATAATTTTTAATTAGGGTTGTGTTTAGGAGTAGGCTGGTCATGATGGCAGCATAAACGTAAAAAGTTTATTTACACAGATAATATTATTTACGATCTTAGCTTACATAACCTTAGTTCAGTGCTTGAAATACGGTATCATTTCACAAAGTGTTATATTTTTAAAATCCAATGTAAAAACAAAGGAAGTTCAATAAGTAAGTAATTTTAAAGTTTGATCAACTAAACGAAAGGTTCTCCTATGGTTCTTATTTATGTATAACTAGCTGACCCGGCAATGCTTCGCTATTGCATAATTATTTTGGTGAAATAAATGTGACAAATGATCGTGATTAAGTAACTTTGAAACCCCCCCCCCCTAAGATTTCGATTTTTTTTAAACCCTTTCTTAGTGAGCACCTATGGCCCTAGAGGAAGCTACAAACCAAATTTCGTTCTAATTCGTTCAGTAGTTTTTGAGAAATCTTGATTTAGTAAATTTGACCCTCCAAACCCTCCTAAAATTTCGAATTTTTTAAAATCCTTTCTTAGTTAGCACCTATGGCCCTAGAAGAAGCTACCTACCAAATTTCATTCCAATCCGTTCGGTAGTTTTGAAGAAATCGTGATTTAATAACTTTGATCCCCCCAAAACCCCCCTAAAATTTCGAATTTTTTCAAACCCTATCTTAGTGAGCACCTATGGTCCTAGAGGAAGCGACATACCAAATTTCATTTCAATCCGTTAGGTAGTTTTTGAGAAATCGTGATGAGTGAGTCAGTGAGTCAGTGGGTTTTCGCTTTTATATATATATAGACTAGCTGACCCGTACGGCGTTGCCCGTGGTGGTTGGTATTTTCAGTCTTTTCAACGTAATTGTATTCTTTTTAAGTGTTCAGTCAGTGAGTGGTATTTGGCTTTTATATATATAGATCTTAAATAATAAAAGCACTATTGTCATAATAATAAAAGATCTGAAATTATGATTTTAGTAACTTTGATCCCCCCAAACCCCTCCTACAATTTCGAAATTTTTCATACCCTTTCTTAGTGAGCACCTGTGGCCCTAGAGGAAGCTACATACCAAATTTCATGTCAATCCGTTCGGTAGTTTTTGAGAAATCTTGATGAGTGAGTCAGTGGGTTTTGGCTTTTATATATATAGATATAATATTAAAATACTAGCAGGTACCCCGTAGCTTCGCACACGGTCCAAAGTTTCGCCGCATAGTAACACATGTTTATTATTTTAGGGGTTGTTATTACATTTTCACACCTTAGCAGTACACTAAAAAATACAAATATGGTTTACTTTTTATATATATTTATCTTGTAAGAAATAAATGTAAAAGTTTCCAGCTCTCTACTCTTAATGGAAGTATAATAACAAATATTTATTGTTTTAGGGGTTGTTTCAACCCTTAAATCTAAATAAATTCTAGCCTATGTCTCATTCCAGGTCATGAACTATATGTGTGACAAATTTCATTCAAATCCATCCAGTAGTTTTTAGGTGATTGAGTAACACACTCAGACACCATTTGATTTTTATATAATAGTATAGATAGTATAGATTGTTGCCACAGTACAAAAACTCAATATTATATGAAAGGTTTTCTTTAAATAATGTTGTTACAAAACATTTTCAGTCAAATTGTATTTCTTTTTGATGTACTAGGTTAAGATTTACCAATTTAACGCAATCGAATGGTAACCGTTTTGTTATAAGTAACATTTTCGTATTTCTATTCAAAGTATTTGAAGACATAAATAATAGTAAGAAAATATTTAACTGTGTATTATTTGTTTTCTTTAAGCGCATAATATGTAAATAATTCTAATGCTATAGGCTACACATAATTTTAATTAATTATATTTATACAGTAAAAATCTAAATGAATCAATTAAATGTTATCTTTAGACTGTTGTATAATAATAATTGTGAATATACAGTCTTATGACTTGTATATTGAGTTTGCTTTTCAAGGTTTAATACATTATTAATTTTGTTTATTGTAATTTAGGCCTACACTAAATTAGTAATGTTAGAAATACTGTACTTGTATTAGCTAAAAAACATGGATACGCTATTTAAACAAACATTTATGAATTAATTCAAAATAAATATTTCTTTTTTGCATTTAATAGCAATTAATAAAACCTTTTATTTAAAAATGTATTCCCTCGGGCCGGATTTGAACCAGCGACCTATGGATAACTGATCTAGTCGCCACTACAGTCCACCGCTCTACCAACTGAGCTACCAAGGGTTACTGAAGGCCGGAATGCTTACGAAAGAAAAGTAATTCATTGGAGAATTCCATTAAATGAAATTTAAACTTTAAAAAAATAATTCCCTCGGGCCGGATTTGAACCAGCGACCTATGGATTTCTGATTCTGATGCCACTACAGTCCACCGCTCTACCAACTGAGCTACCAAGGGTTACGGTGAATTGAAACGTTTTATCTATATAGCTTAAACCAGATGTGTTATATTGAGGCTATTTTCTTTCTACAACGATTTCAATTATTATTATAATTCGTATTTATTTACTAATGTTCATGCAACAATGATTCATTTATCTTCATGCATATATATATATATACATAATGTTTGTGTTTTAGATTATAGGCTAAACAAAATTAAAACATCCAATTATGATTAAATATACAATAGGCTATATATTTTTAGTAAAAAATCATGTAATATTATAATGTACTGTAAATATCGTTTATTTTCATCTATAGCAAAAACTACACAAAAAAATTTATTTTAACAACATTTTGGCTTACTTGTTTCATATGAATATTTATTAGTTTTTATTCTTTGATTCTCATTTAAGAATATCTGCTATTCGAGCAAAGCTTGCTAACAATTAAAACTTGTGCTACTAATACTATTAAAATATTATGTTGTAAATCTTATTATTACAAGTTTCAAAATATAATCTTACTTCATAGATCTTAGTCTCTTTCTCTCTCTCTCCCCACCTCTCCTCCTCGTTTTCTTTCTATCTCCCCTTTATCTCACACACGCTTTAGTAAATTTGTAATAAATGATTTATTTCTCAGCGGATTAAAAGTCGTAGAATAAAATAAAATGCAAAAATATATTAAAACGAAACAAATGTGCAGGATTTTGTTCCGGTTTCTTTCCAAATTATTTAAAACTCTTTGTATTTGAGTCCAAGACACTTCTCGAACAAATAGAATTAATCTATTCGTCTATATGATTTTTAATTATGTGATTTATTTATTAAGTTTTATAAAAGTCACATAGACGGTTAGCACTATTTTAAGTTTGCTTCCAATTACTTTATGATCAATCGTCCTGAACTAAATCTAAAAGTTTCATCTAAATACATACACCTGTTCTCGAGACATTCATACACATACAAGGTATTTTACGACATAAGAAATTAACCTAAAAATCCGTTAATTTAAATGGCATTGTCTAAAATACTACTGATCTGAAGGAAAATGGGGGCTAACGTACCTTAAACTACCAGGCGCTCATAAGAAATAAACAAAGTTGCAAACAAAAAGCAAGATTATAGTAAAATATTATCTTATAATCGATCTATAAATTAATTATGGTTTAAGGAGGCCATTTTATTAATAAAAACAATTTGTTACATATACAGGATGTAACAGACCACTGATACAGTAGTTAAGTTTATACACTTGTATTAATTGTCCACAATAGGAGACAAAGTCTCGCGATTGTCTAAAGACGGGTTCTCGACTTTGTCTCGTGTCCACACTAAAATTTTTGTCTCTAGCCTACTTGTTGGTAGACATGGCTGAGGTAGACATTTCAAGTGGTGACGTAGGTTAATTGGTAAGCCTATGCCAAATTAATGGTCTTTCAAAGAGGAACATTTTTGTATTTAAACTTTGGTTGTAACTCCAACTATTTTAAAGTGACGGCTAAATAATAATTGTTTTTAAATTTTGTATGACACATTTTAATTTTTGTATGGAGACATAAAAAATAAATAAATACACTAAAATTAGTTTATATATTTTTTTAAATTTAAATAATTAATTATAATCTTTGCAAGTAATGATTAAAACAAAATATCACTTAAAACATGCAAAAATAAGCCAACTTCTAGAGTAATGTTAGTTGTGAAAAAGTACCAAACTTGGAAATCTTTGAAGCCACAACTTCTATTGGCCTGTTGGGCACTTTCGCTTGACTATGTTTCTGAAATCTCGCATCACGAAATTTTTGTGTAGACGCAAGCGTGAAAGGGAGTATAGGCGATACATCTACTTCATATAAAGCCAGACCGATTCACTGATTCATTGACATGAACTATGAGGCACTTCCCGTAATCGGACCCCCCTCCACCTCATACTTGAATTTAAGCTCTTGACAAGAAACTTTCAGAAAATTTTCCAGAAGTTAACGTTTTTAAATTTTGGAAGCACCTTTTGGGCGGGAAATATTTTTAGATTTTTTCATTTTTCCACTTTCAAGCGTTTTGTAAGAAAACGGTAAGAGATAGCAAAAAATGTTAAATACAAAAGTTGTAGAAAATTTAATTTCAAACTAACGATTATGTGTCAGATTTAAGGCTCGATCATTCGTTTAGCCGAAAAGGAGCTCAGGCTCACAAGCCTTTAAATTTCCCATGTTAATCTTATGGAGATAATGTTTTATGAGTTTGAGTCAGCTGCCAAATAAAACAGCTGATTTATATAATTTAACAGAACTGTTATTCCTTATGGATGGATAAAGTTATAGTTGTAGTTCTAAAAATGGCATTTCTTTTTCAAAATTTGTGCTTTTTGTGGTAAATGGATCCATCAAACATTTGAAAGTGTATGGGCAAAAATGTATACCGCTCAATGGCATCACTTTTGTAAATACGTTGTCCGAGTTAATAGAATTTCTCTATTCTTCTGATATTGCCAAAAACCCAGATGAGTGTTGTGGTAGGGCCATATTATCGGGAACAAACGAAAGTATAAGAGAAAAACGCGCATAAAATTTAAACTCTGAACTACTTTTACACCACCTTTCAAGTCACTTAGAAGAGATATAACTTCTTTTTACTAAGTATTCGAATAGATGTATTATAGATACAATATAGATGTTAAAAATACTGAGCGGTGCTCGGTCACCCAGGTACAAACTAGCCAAAGATTAGCGAGATCCGTTAGCGAGTTTTCCAAGTGCGAGCGAAGCGAAGCAGCCACCTGAGACAGTAAGCCAAAAAATCCAACACACATTTTTTGACCGGAAGTAACTATTTTTGAGATTTTTCCTACGAGAATGAGTTTTCTCTAAACATATAAATGTAGGATGTTGTTCTGCACATTTTGTTTTTTTACGCGACCTTATAGCTTGCTTGGTTCCCCCAAAATTGATCAAAACGTAAAATACCATAAAAGTAACAGGTTCAAAGCCATGTGATGGAGTTTACCGTGGGGTTGGCGTGAGAAGCACGCAATGCTTTGTGTATTGAAGATACTCCTAATATGCGGAATGGCTTGCGAAGCATTTTGCAGCTATTCAGCACCGTCGTGAATAGACCTATTTCTCAAATTGTTTGTTGAAACCCTAAAACATAGCCTAAACTTTGGAAATTTGCTCAACTCACGTCAGCGGTTCAGCTGCGTGGTCGAATTATTTAACTTTCTAGAACGTTCTCGAACGTTCCTGAACAAAAGCTCTTCTCGAATGTCCAGAACCATCTAGAACGTTATATAACATTCTACAAAATTTTGATTGGTCTCGGCCACTTCTGCACTCGATTCCCAGCTGTTTCCCCAACTTACCATAAGAAGTCAATTTTGGCGATGCGTTCTATTGACAACTCCTGCAGTTCCAAACTAAACCCTTCTTCATTGATGTGTGGTGGAGGGCTAAAATACCCTACAACCCCCATGGGGCTGAGAAAGTGGGTTCCGGAGTTATAGCGGCCCACACAGACAAACCATGCTTACATTTATTACATACTAGTAGAGTCCCGGATGATATGGCGTAAAATGGAGTGGGGGAAGGTCATTGACCTTGGGCCACGCCCCCTTTTTTTGGGTGTTTTTTTGGGTCTTTTTGGTTCCTAACCCAAGCCACGCCCCCTTTTTTTTGGTTCCTAACCTAAGCCATTTTTTGGGAATTTTGGATTTTGGGTTTTTTTTTTTGGTGGGTCCTAACATTTTTGGAATTTTTGGAATTTTGAAGATTTTTGAAATTTTGGGGATTTTGGATTTTTAAAGATTTTGGGGAATTTTGAGCCGCCATCTTTTTTTTTTGGCAGCCATCTTGTTTTGTAATAATTAATATTTAATTTAATTTAATTTTTTTGCTTTGAAAAAAGTTTGGGTGTCGCCGAGAGTCGAACCGGGTATCACCATGACCCGAGTCCGCAGCGCTAGCGGTTAGGCTAGGCCGACTCTGTTGAGAATCTACTGTTTTGTGAAGTATATAAGTTTACCATCCGTCAGCAACCTTGTGTGAGATACATGGTGTTATAGTGTCGTTGTAATATAGTATAAATTGTATTATAACACCCCAAACATTACCGATCGTTCCCGAATCCGACCGAAGGTCACTTAGAGAAATTAAGAGCTTTAAATTGTTATAGTACCCTTGTAATATAGTATAAAGTGCATTATATAAACCCGAACACTACCGAGGGGGCCCGAGTAAACCCGAATCGGACTTAGTCAAAATAAAGACTTGCAAACCGGTATTTTCCGAACGTAAGGCTCTCCCGCAACCCCCGAAATTCGTACTTAGGCGAAATAAAGCTTAGACTAACCATAGGCGTTGCCGCAACCCCTTGTAATATATTTCTACCGGTCTTACCCGAACCAAAACGACGGACTTGACCGAGCTTAGGCTTCGCTGTACCCCGAATTATTTTTATAAAATGTGTTATATTGTACGGAAATCCGAGATAACCCGAACGTAAGGTTCTGTCCGAGTTCAACCGAAGGGCACTTAGCCGAAATAAAACTTTGGCTAAAATTAGGCTCTCCCGCAACCCCCAAAATTCGTACTTAGGCGAAATAAAGCTTAGGCTAAGCGTAGGCGCCCCCGCACCCCGTGCGTATGATTTACACTATTTCTACCGGTCTTACCACGAACCAAAACGCCGGACTTGACCGAGCTTAGGCTTCGCTGTACCCCCCGAATTATTTTTGTGAATGTGTTTTAATGTATGGAAAACCGAGATAACCCGAACGTAAGGTTCTGTCCGAGTGCAACCGAAGGGCACTTAGCCGAAATAAAATTTTGGCCAAAATTAGGCTCTGCCGCATCCTTGCAAACCGCACTTAGGCTAACCATAGGCGCTCCCGCACCCCGTGCGTATGATATACACTGTTTCTAACAGTCTTACCCGAACCAAAACGCCGGGGCTTGACCGAACTTAGGCTTCGCTGTACCCCGAATTATTTTTATAAAATGTGTTATATTGTACGGAAAACCAAGCTAACCCAAAAGTAAAGTTCTGCCCGAGTTCAATCCGAACTTAGTAAAAATTAAAATTTTGGCTAACATTAGGCTCGGCCGTAACCCATGCGTATGATATACGGAACTACATAACCGACCAAAATGTAAAGTAATGTTTCTAAAAAGTAAAACAAGTTGTATTCGGTCTAACTCAACCCCGGGGGTCACCCCTCCCCCAAATTTTGCAACAAAATTTCCAAAAAACGGAAATGTTAATGATTTTAACGGAGGCTTAGGTGCAAACGAATTCTAAAATACATTTCGTACACGTAGGCAGCTATTCAGCACCGTCGTGATTAGAGCTATTTCCCCGCAACGGAATTTCTCCGCAATGGTTATTAATATAAAATTCACTCAACTCAACGTAAGGCTCTGCCGCATCCCATGCGTATGATATAACTGTTTCTACCGGGCTTTTCGTAACATAAGGCTCTGCCGCAACTCTTACAAACCGTAACTAAACCGAAATAAAACTTTAGCTAACCTAAGGCTCTGCCGCACCCTTGTGTATAATATACGTAATTACATAACTAAACGTAACCGAATCCGCCTGTATTACTTAACGTTAAAACTTTCTCTATCTAAAATTTGTTTCAATATAAAGTCTCGATATGTTTGTCGGTAGACACTGTAGCTTAGTAAAACAATCACGGCTTTAGCTTTTACATTAAAATTATTAATAATTACTCTAGGTTGTGTATCGTTTAATCGAATGGTTATTAATAAAATGTCTCTGTTTTTTAACGCGAAGCTTTATACTCGATACTTTACCACTTCTACGACCTTAGGCTCTGCCGCACCCCTTGATTTACATCAAAACTTTCGATAGTGATTTTATGTTTTAAATTATTTACTAGCACGATTATACTTAACGCTTTTCCCCCGACTTTTGTAGTCTAATACTTTTAACTCACTAAAATTTCTGTACATTGTTATAAAATCGACACCCCAGCTATATGCTGACCAGACATTCCAATAGTTAGCAAATGTAATGTAAATCTTTTACAAATTTGGTGGCCCAGGCCTATCCGATCTTTTTCGAACTAAAAACTTAGGCTTCGCTGTACTCGTGACTGTTTATACTGTACAAACCTCGCATAGATTGTACTTTGAGGTTATGTTACAACTTCAATTATTTATTATAATTACTTGCCCAAACGTAAGGCTCTCCCGAGTCCAACCGAACAACACTTAGCCGAACTAAAAATTTGGCTTACCTAACCTTAGGCTCTGCCACACCCTTGTGTATGATATACGTAAATTACATAACCAAACTTTAGATGTAGACTTACACATTCCAAACGAATCAGCAAAACTTATGTTAGCATGTGTAACAATGCCGAGTCGGCAGAATTGTATCCGTTGTACTGTCTAATGAATTCGCTGATTCTCTACCAGAACGCGCTACCGTCGGACGGGTTAATATTTCTAAAACTCTCTACCAGAATGCGCTACCGTCAATACCTTGTAAGAAATAAATTACATTTAAATTCTTTTTTAAATTATTTCCCCATATTTACCATGGCTGCTATTAATTGCCAGTTTTCAATACACAATGTTGTGCAATAGCCTCTAACACCATTGTACTAAAATCTCGTTACACAGCGTTAACCCAGGAGTCAAGGCGGTCACTGACCCCTAGACATGTACAAAAACCGTGTCACTCTTTTCCAAACACTTTTTTTTTTTGTTCACATTAAAATGACAATTGTATAACAGTTACAGTTACAGTAAAGAAATGGTTATAGGAATGACTCATTAAAACAACTTTGTTACACAAATACAGTTTATTATTAATAATTCCCTCTCATTACAACACTAAAGTATTTACAGTAATAACGGCTATTAGAATACAAAATACATTGGATATAAATAAAAATACAATGTTTTGGCCATTCGCCCTGCCAATAATTTCGGTGTTTACAGTCCGTGTTGTTCTTTTAACTTAAGAAGAGAATCGTAATAATATTTAGCACTTTTTAAGGCACACTTACTGTCGTATTGAAAGTGCTGAGGTAATATACAATTAACCTCTGTACAGTGCGAGTATCTTTCCATCTCTGGTAATTCTTCCACGTGTGGCAGAAGCTTTCTCAAAAACTGAGTTTTTTCCAATCCTTTTGTGTAAATTATGGAAAACGGTTTGCAAAGCGTGCGTATCACGTCTTCGTCGTAAGGAACGTCACCTTCTTCCCAGCCGATATGATGATAGTTTTTTTGTAACCAAAGGGCTGTCCTCCGAGCGCCACTATTAAGTTGATCAAATGTATAAGGCGGTTTGAAAACAACGACGCTGGAGAAATTCTCACCGACTATAGCAAACTCTTTGACTATAAACTTATAGCTGTTATCGTGGTAACCGTGAAACTCAACTACTGCATGCATATTTTTTGAACAACTTCACCTCTTCGTACAATCTGTCCACTTCGGGGAGTGTGCTGGAAACGAGTTCGTCTGTGGTCAGGCACTTAATGATGTACTCGCGCAAATCCTCCTCGTAATAAAATAATTCTTTAATACGAAGGTTTATCAGAGGTATGGCGTCTTTAAACAGTCCCCACTCCGACAAGTTCAAGTTTAAAAAATGCTGACCATCATTGAATGTAACATAACGTTTTCCAAACACAGTTGTTACTCGAATATTCCCAACACTTAGATTAAATTCGTGCGTAGCCTTTCCTTCAAGAGCAGAAATTATGTCCAAAAGTAATATTTCGTTAAACACTTCGTCTGTAAAGAAAACAAAATGTTTACCCGCCTGAATCAACAACCCTAGGCTATAACCCGTATGCTGGAATAGTCCTGTTGCTGCGATTTTTGTGCACTCGGGATTTAGGAAATGTACTGATTTTAAGAAAATACCCAACGATGTGTTAGGTAGACTCCCTACGACCATCCTCTCTGGCTCCATGATCGTTACTGAAAGGTTACCTGAATTTCAAGCTTGGTATAGCGTAACTGACCTATAGCGAATGGGGGTATCGCTAATGTCAGTGAATATAAACGTTGTATAAATTCTGGAAAGTTTTTGTGTTTAAAAGGCAGAAAGTAGAACTACAAGCGCGTCCTTATTATGCTTTTTATTTTCGTTTATTGCTTGTACAATATTTGTAATTGCCCCGCTTTAGCTCGTCTTTGAATGACGCAAAGTTCATTCGTTTTAATTTGGCTCCTTAGCAATTGTGACAGCATAGTTGTCCATAATGCCCATGGCTAAATTACCTATACGCTTATAATTACAGTCATAGTATTCGCACATATTAATAATATGTTTTTTTGAAGTTAATGTATTGTTTATGACCCAAGTTTTTAGTTCATTCAACTGTCGCAAATTTACGGCATCTTCGTACCCTAAACCATTGGACATACCTACAATACGTTTACTATTAACATTAAACAACCCACCTGCTCGGTCTGGAAATGTTTCATCTTATGATTGTCAAATATCGATTCCAAAGCGGCCGCTACGTCTAACCCTGATTTCGACTTTATAGGCACAGGAAAAATGCTTAGGCTAGCATAGGAGTCTAGGCTATTAACTAACCAAACCTAAATTACAACAAATAATACCTTGGAGATACATAACGTTATTTAACCTAACGGACATTAGCGGACATTACTTATTAGCCAAACCCTGTTTTGACAATGACCACGACAACGACAATGACGACAAAAACGACAACGACGACGACGACGACGACTTGACGACAAAGACAACGACGACAAAAACGACGACGAAGTTAACGACGACCACGAC
>JAGFPH010010211.1:17028-34963 GCA_018207615.1 Philaenus spumarius
CTAAAATTTCGAATTTTTTCAAACCCTTCCTTAGTGAGCACCTATGGCCCTAGAGGAAGCTACATACCAAATTGCATTCCAATCCGTTCGGTAGTTTTTGAGAAATCGTGATGAGTGAGTCAGTGAGTTTTGGCTTTTATATATATAGATTTGTTAAAATGTTTTCATTATTAAAAGTCTTCCATTCGGTATTTTCTAATTTATAAATATATACATAATTTCATTTATTGACCAAATATGGACTGAAATATGGTAAAAAAATAAAATAAAAAAAGTTGAAAATATGCAAAAATATGTGAAGTAAACAATTTTTTATTTGCTTTTAAATTGTATGAAACGTAAACTATTATTTTGAAGAATAAAGTGCAAGGCTTAGGAAACAATATTTAAGTCCATATAAATCTAGTCCCTAATATTAGCTTACCTACTAAAAATAATAAGTTGACAACATTGTTGACCGTTTAGAGTGAGTGACATTTTCCATTTATAATAGAAAACAGGGATACAAGAAACAGTTAACTAATTTCTTTGATGTATCTCCTCAACCTAAAGCTTGTTGATGATGTAGCCTACATGTTGCCAGCACCAATATCAACATTTTCATTATGTAAGTTCCCGGATTGGAATGATAACAAATATTGAAATAGGTATATATTACCTGTTACACTGTCTATCCAATCCGTGCTTATTTGTTGTGACTACCGTGGTTTCGAGTTTATCCCATCTTCCAGTCACTTATATAAAATACAAAAATACACATTTAAAATCACTTTTCTCTCAATAGTGAGGTCGTTGAAAACACAATAATTAGTTATACACAAAACTAATTGTGTAGCTAGTTAACCAGCGCCTAGGCAACATGTTCGTAGTTCATGTCGTAATTTGTGTTTCGTGTACTGTGTTTTTGTGTATAACTAATTATTGTGTTTTCGACGACTTCACTAGTGAGAGAAAAGTGATTTTAAATGTGTATTTTTATGTGTATGTGGTATACGTGACCGGAAGATGGGATAAACCCGAAACCGCAGTAGTCACAACAAATAATCAAGGATTGGATAGACAGTGAAACAGGTAATATATACCTATTTCAATATCAACATGTTGGCTACATTTTGTTGCCTTGTCTGTTCTAGCCCTTAGATCGCAAAAATCACACTATATTTCTAACTTTAATAATTGCACTTTGATAATGTTTACATTACTCAGATGATGTATCATTTTTGATTGATCATTTTTTTCTTTAGGGAAACGGCGTGGTACAGTAGTTAGAGCTGACGTTTAGGTTTCTTCAAATTGGAACCCCCCCTCCCCCCCCCAACAGCGCAGACTCAAGATACATCATTACGCTACACGCCCGTCTTCATAAGTTTAAACTGTATAAATTACAAAATTTAAAAACTATAGGTTTATAGATATCGGTAGACTTCTTTAACCTGGCCACCATTGGCATCTTGAATACTATTCATTTGATTTACAACAAGACTTATAATGGGGAGGGGGACTTTTCACTATTTTCAAGTAAAACAATTATGACAGTAAAATATTTAAAATTTGAAAAATGGTGGCTTAAAACAGGTCTTATGAAAACGCCTACTTTTGATAACCACATAATTTAATCACATACAATTTTTAGCGAGCATTTTTTAAATTAAAGAAACAGTTTTCATATAAATTAGATATACGATTTAGATTTTAAATTGAAAAGAGACTAGATATTCGGTGCTAACTCAATAATCCCATTTAAATAAAAATTACAACTTCATATCAGTAGTAGCAGGTCGGTTTTAATTTATCGACGAAAAACTAAAAAATCGTCTTTAATAATCAAAATAGTATCTAACCCTCTGATGGTAGCGATGTTAAAAGAATAACACGGTACATGACACATACAGAATAAATGGATTTAACTTTGTCTAAATTTTTATCGAAGTCTGAATTAATTTCCCGAGAGACTAAATCTAAACGAATCTTTATGTTCAAGAGAATTAATTTTAGTTATAAATAAACAAAGCTAATTTTAGAAAAAAGTATTTTTTTTATTGTTATACTAACTGGCCCGATCCGGCTTTGCTACTATACATAGTCGTCATATATTACTATGAAATACATAGAGTAATATATTTAATGATATATTTTTTTTTTGGTTAATATACATTTAACTTTGATTTTTTGTCAATCCGTATACTAACCAAAAAATATATATCAATAAATATATTACACTATGTATTTCTTATGGGATTTTTAATAACTTTGACCCCTCTACCCAAACCCCCCCTAAAATTTCGAATTTTTTTAAACCTTTCTTAGCGAGCACCTAAGGCCTACATACTTTAGCTACATACTAAATTTCATTCAAATCCGTTCGGTGGTTTTTTTTAGTAACTTTAATCCCCCAAACCCCCCTTAAATTTCGAATTTTTCGAAAACCTTTCTTAGCGAGCACCTTGGGCCCTAGAGGAAGCTACGTACCAAATTTCATTAAAATCAATTTCGGTTGTTTATGAGATTTCGTGAGTGGTATTTGGATTATATATATAACTAGCTGGCCCGATCCGGCTTTGCGCGGATAGACAAATCAAAGTTAAATGTATATTAACAACAAAAAAAATATATCAATAAATATATTATACTATGTATTTCTTATGGCGATGATAACCTCCCAGGTTTTTCGCCTATAAAAATCTTATGGGGATTTTTAGTAACTTTGACCTACCCAAACCCGAATTTTTTTAAAACCTTTCTTAGCGAGCACCACGGCCCTAGAGGAAGATACATACCAAATTGCATTCCAATACTTTTGGTGTTTTTGAGATTTCGTGATGGGTCAGTGAGTGGTATTTGGATTATATAAATATACTAGCTGACCCGTACGGCGTTGCCCGTGGTGGTTGGTATTTTCAGTCTTTTTAACGTAATTGTATTATTTTTAAGTGGTCAGTCAGTGAGTGGTATTTGGCTTTTATATATATAGATCTTAAATAATACAAGCACTATTGTCATAATAATAAAAGATCTGAAATTATGATTTTAGTAACTTTGATCCCCCCAAATCCCTCATAAAATTTCGAAATTTTTCATACCCTTTCTTAGTGAGCACCTATGGCCCTAGAGGAAGCTACATACCAAATTTCATTTCAATATCCGTTCGGCAGTTTTAAAGAAATCATGATTTAATAACTTTGATCCCCCCAAACCCCCTCTAAAATTTTGAATTTTTTAAAACCCTTTCTTAGCGAGCGCCAATGGCCCTAGAGGAACCTACATACCAAATTTAATTCCAATCTGTACGGTAATTTTGGAGAAATCGTGATTTCGTAACTTTTACCCCCGAAAAATGTCGAACTTTTTCAAACCCTTTCTTAGTGAGCACCTATGGCCATAGAGGAAGCTACATACCAAATTTCATTTCAATCCGTTCGGTAGTTTTTGAGAAATCGTGATGAGTGAGTGAGTGAGTGGTATTTCGCTTTTATATATATAGATACGCTTCAAATTACGGCAAATTTGAAGTCAGGGCACTTTTTCAGTTATAGACAATTTCATTAGATAACTTTCCTTAAATATCGATAATTTGTAACTTACATTACCATTAATACTTTGCTTTTACTTGTCCAGACTGATGGAAACATCCCATAACTTAACCGACCCAGGCAGGCATGCTATCGCTACAATCTCACCGCACACATTCCCACCTCTCGCACAAATCAAACTTTGTTTACTTTTTTCTACCGGGAAACAACGCCTTCCTTTTCTGTTTAAATTTATTTCCACTCAAAACATTTTATCGTCGGATTTACGGCCATATTTCAACAGGGATAACTACTAAAGTTATATCGGGGATTTGTGTATCACTTCGCGAGCGTGTTTGATAACGGCTATAAAATATTTTGATTTATTTCTTTGCGTAGAACGCATTTGTTGTAGCAGTGTTTGTTATTGGATACGCACGGATAAAACTGTTTTCGGTCAATAACTAACTCGATTTGTTTAAGGTTGTGTAAGCAAATATACGGAATATACTTTGCCAAGTAAACAGTCGAAATGGACTCGATTTCCGTAGTAAATATTTCTGTTCAATATTTATAACAGGTTATCGGCCATGGGAAATAGAAAAATAATAAAGACAGGAAAACCGACAAGTTCATGGTGGCACGAAGTCGACTATATTTGGAACAATAGTAATTTAATTACTAGAAATGGGAGAGAAACTTAAAGTACAAAAATCAAAAGGCATTCTCCTGCAATGTTTTCTACTCTGTGCATGGAATTTTTTGAGACAAGGTCTTTAAAAAGGGCCCATTAATGTCAACGGTTTGTTAGAGACGTTTTCCAGAATTACAAAAAAAAAATAACGCAAATTGCACTCCACTTAAGAGATTTCTTCCACTAAGTTTTCTTTTAACTCATCCAAGGTCTTCAGTTCATCCCTTGAACAGTTTCTAAAACTCTTAAACAGATCTGGATTAACAACCGACTTTACTAATATCATAGATCATGAATAATAAATAGATATTGCATCCATAAGGGGGCTGTGTGCCGGAAAAAGGTTGTCGCGAAAATAGTACATGATCGCGCCGCGAGGTAGCGTTAGGGAGAAAGCATTGGTAGCATTGGTGTTTCAAACAGCTTCCTTCGTTTCCCCAATAGATAGCGCCAAAAAAGTCGAATTTCCAGTGGAACAAAATATTGCATTGGATCGGAGTTCTATTAGGTTATCCAAATACAATGCTATTATGCTAAAACTGTGAAATAGCAGAATTTACACATTTCTTGCGCAAGCCATGCTTTTCTGAGCACTGTGAGCAACGGCTCCATCAAGTACTTGCTCGCATTTCTAAGTGAATAAAATGCACGGCTAGCTTACAAATATGAGTAAGTACTCATATTGACGATCTACTCATTTGCAGATTCACCTTGCTCAAGATTTTTAGGTTATTATCGCAGAGTGTTTACCCATTCGTACTGTAAAGTTGTACAGAGTGCGGCGGAATTGCATTGATGAAGATTAACGGGCTTTATACCGTTTTAATAAAGCTAATGTGGAATGGTTGAGCGGACATTTTCTTGGTGAAAGCTTTGAAACAAGTGGTGGTTCATTGTCAAGTTTAGATAGAATGCGTGTTTTACTTTGGTGTATTGGGGATCCCGGCTTCCAAATTGGGGTGGCAGAAGATGTTGGTATCGACAGAACCACAGTGACAAAAACTATTTCTGAAGTAATGGCCGCTATCCTGCGAAAGAAAAACTTATGGATAAAATTTCCCATATCGCAGCAAGAAATGGAGGAAGAGAGTCAAGTGGCAAGAAAAATATAGATTCCCATCAGCTTTTGACTGTACTCATATTCCTAATCGTAAACCCTCTGTGCACGGTGATGAGTTTATTAATAGGAAAACATTTGCAAGTACAGGCAACATGCAGTGCTGATGAAATGTTTACGAGTGTAGACGCCTCTTGGCCAGGGTCGGCATTTGTAGAAATTCCGAGATTTATAGATTCATGGAATGGAATACCGCAAATGCACTTTTAATAGGGGATTCAGGGTACGACATAACTCCTTGGCTTATGACGCCTTACGACAATAATAATAACTGCAAGAGAAATAGGGTACAACCGCTGTTTGGCTCAAAACCGAGTAATCATTGAAAGATGCTTTGGGCAGTTAAAACAGCGCTTCCCAATCCTACAAAAAAAAAAAAAGGATGAAAATAGATAATATTCCATCGAATGTTGTTTGCTGTTTCATTCTTCACAATGTAGCCAAACGACTAAATGATGAAGATTTCGATTTTGCACTAGTGGCGAGTAAGCACGTACTCCAATTGCCTGAGCATGCTCACCAGTCTGTAATTGACTTTTTATTCACCTCTAAAATGAACACTTGCTCACGGTGACAGGTGATACTCATCCAAGTCTGAGCATCTTCTCCCGAGCATATACTTAAAATTTATTCACTTTACTTATTGACTCCTAGTGAGAACTCGGAATACGAATATTTTGTTTTAATATATTATATTTAATTTAATTACAGTCTACTTAATGAGACATTGCAATGTCGTCCTTTTTTCTCAGCTTGTGTGCATCGTAGGAGAAATTCGCGCATACCGTTAGAAAGGTAGTGTGTCCTGTAGATGAGCAGAATCCCATTATAATTTACATCGGTCCTCAGGGATACGCCCCAGTGGCCCTCAAAGTTTCAATGTTAATCTTATGGAAGGTCAATCTTAAGGAAGAAGAAGAAAGATTTCTTTTGATTTTATCAGGGACACAAAAAACAGCTGTTCGTATGAAAAGCTTAAAACAGCTGATTTTGATCAACAGCTGATTTTGATCAACAACTGATTTGGATCAAAAACTGAATATAATTTTAGGTTAGGTAATTCAAGCAATAGCGAAGCATTGCCCGGTCCACTAGTTTTTAATAAATATATTCAAGAGTTTTCTTATTTTCGTACAGATTTTTCTCTTGTTTTTAAAGTCTGGCATAATCCTAAATAGTGGTTAATTCAAAAACCCATCGGGTCTATCGAATTTAACCGCTGTTGCTTTGATGAAACAACGATATGATATCTGAAGAATAAACTAAAAGTTATAATATAAAATTACACACAAAAAACCTTGTTTTTGAAAAATCTAATTTCACGGAAAACTTCAGAACAAAATAGTTATGAAGAAGGTCAATTTGTGTATTTAAACTCTCAACAATCAACAATACATCTCCTTTAAATTGCAGTAATTAAAACACAATACAATGAGGCAGTGGGGTTCTGCATAAGATCTGCCTTGCCTTTTGATGCTTAATTTTAAATATAAGTTGTATTCTGAGTATGGAACATGTTTTAGGTATATTTTTATAAAACGACACTCAAGTTTATAAATAACAAAATAAACTACTTACCACGAAATATTGGCCAATGACAGAATAACAAAACTGAATCTCACCTGTAAAAGGAAAACAAATAAATCAACCACAAAAATATAATCAAATTCCATAGCATAGCTGTTTTTATTATTATGGATAAAGTATGCACTACAAATGACAGAAAGAAAGGTTTAAAAATGATGCATCCGTTAACTTCCAAAATGAATACGGTTGTAATACTAGCTGGCCCGACCCGGCTTTAAACGGATGGATAAATTAAAGTTAAATGTATATTAACAAAAAAATATATAAATAAATATGTACTATGTATTTATTATGGGGATTTTTAGTAACTTTGACCACCCCCCCCAACCCCCTAAAATTTCTAATTTTTTGAAAACCATTCTTAGCGAATACCTAGGGCCCAAGAGGAAGCTACGTACCAAATTGAATTCCAATCCGTTCGGTGGTTTTTGAGATTTCGTGATGAGTGAGTCAGTAGTATTTGGATTGTATATACAGGATGTATCAGAGCGGGTGGCCGGCTTGTATAGCATTGAAACGACATTTAGTTTAAACTGATAACCCCCTATTTCGACCCCAAGGAATTCAGGAAAAATATTTTCAACCCTCTAAATGCCCTAAAAGGGTATTTTTTTGGGGTGCTGGTTGGTTTTTGGGAAATTTTCAAATGTAAAGGTAGGTCGTGTTGTACCTCATTTTAAAGGTCTCGGTTCACTGATCATTAAAAAAAATTGTTTTCATTTATTTTGCACCGTCAATACAGAGTGGCCCAAAACATCATACAAACTTAAGTTTACATATATTTTTTCATCTGACATAAAAAAATAATTTAACAGCTACAATGTTTAAAGTACATTGACAAAGATGTGACCTTTCAAACAATACCTAATTTTGGTAGGTATATTCTCACATTTTTAGCAGGTTTAAAAATGTACAACTTTTAGAAGTTTAAAAAGTCAATATCTCAAGATTTTCAAATTGCAATGTGGGTCATCTTACATATTAAATTTAAGCCCTTAAAATTATCAACATTTTTCATATTTGAATTTTTTTTTAATTTCTCTATTGGCTTAAAATGTACAGTTTATATTTTAAATTTGTATTAGGGTTTCAACCAACAATTTTTGAAATTTACACTGGGTTTGTTAAGTGATTACAGATGATCGGCGAAATCAGCTGTTATATTATATGTTACTCACGTACGTACACTCGCTTTTATAGGAGTTGATTCACCATAAAGTCTTCCTCGCCTCAGTATACACATTCTGATTAAATAGTTATCCGACCCCCTCTTCACATTAAATTACACCGCTGTGACAATTTGCCTAAGCAAATTAGAAACGTAACGCATTGCTACAATATATCAACAATTATTTAAATAATTGCCGAAACCAGGTAGTGGCTGCGTCATAAATAACTACAACATGGCGTTTCTGGCAGTGTTACCACCCTTATCCGCACAAAGTCTTACAATTAAATCACAATGATATTAAACCGTGCGGTTGGTAACGTAATGTGTCTGTGTATATAGGTACCCTACAGCACGAGATCAGAGTTCAGAGCATGTTACGTGTTAATATTTGGGCAAAGTCTCTGCTGTATGCCATGGTAATAATTACGATAGTAACTAATCAACTTGAAACTTCCTAATATTAAATAATTCGACCACGCAGTTGAACAGCTGACGTGAGTTGAGCAAATTTCCAAAATTAAGTTTATACGCCTATGTTTTAGGGTTTCAACCAACAATTTGGGAAATAGGTCTACTCACGAAGGCGTTGAACAGCTCTCTGTGTGTACGCAATATATTAGTAGAATTTGTTTCCTCTTATTGGCCTCGCGAGTTTGCACCACTTGGCTTCGAACAGGGTACTTTTAAGGTATTTTACGTTGTGGTCAATTTTGGGGGAACCAAGCGAGCTGTAAGGTCGCGTAAAAAAACAAAATGTGCAGAATAAAATCCTACATTTATATTTGTAGAAAAAACTCAAAAAAAATTCATTCTCGTAGGAAAATCTAAAAAATATTTTACTTCCGTTAAAAAAACGTGCTTCCGATTGTTGGATTTTTTTGGCTAACAAACTCGTCCGAGCGACGTAGACAACCAACATGTGTATCAAATTTGGACCAAATCGGATGAAAAATGCGTCCGTTAGAGTGCGCACACTTACATACATAAAATATATGATTTTTAATGACTCCCCAAAACGTGTTCTGGGGACCATGATCGGTGCTCATTTGCTATTCCCGACCTTGGGTCTCACCATAAGAGCCACTGCAATAGCTCATTTTTCCTATGGAAATTCTCTAACAAGTGTTTATTAGACATGTCTGATCAATTTTAACAAATATTAATTTGGAGAAGGGAATTTTTAAATATGTGAATAAGTAGTTTTGTTTAGGTTTGTAAATCATAAGGCTACATTTTGTATACGAAACTGACCAGGAAGGTGAGCTTTTGCTGTAAATCTTATGGAGAGACCTAAGGTCGAGAATCGCCAATGATACCGATCATAGTACTAAGAACACGATTTAGAAAGTAATTAAACATTAAATGTTCACACTCTATTGGTGAAATTTTACGTCCGATATGATCCAAATTTGGAACACACGATGGTTTTTCTAAGTCGAGCGTAAGAGTTTGTTTAAAAAAAACACAAAGAACGTTATTTTTGCAGGAATTATTTTTTTTTAGATTTTTCATACTAGCATGACATTTTTTGGGGGTTTATCTAAAAAAAAATATACAAGATATTATTCTGCACATTTTGGTTTTTACACGACCTTAGCCTTGATTTTGGTTATCACAAAATCAATCAAAACGTAAAATACCGTTGAGAGCGGAACGAAACAACGCGTTAGCCGGGCCTAGAGGTTGAGGTGCACTCCAATTCTGCTAAAATATTTCCTACACGCAGTCAACTATTCAGTGCTTTAGTGAGTAGACCAATTTCCCAAACAGTTGGTTGAAACCCTAAAACATATATAAACTTAATTCTGGAAATTCTCTCAACTCAGCTGTTCAACTGCGTGACAGAATTATTATACATTCTTGTAGGTTTAGAAGAATAATTTGTATAAGGATTAACCGAGGGTAAGTCTTAGCTGTTATTTTCCTGATCAGAAGACACCAAGTTGGAAACTCTGTTAATAACAAGCAGCTTACATGACTGTGGTAAAGACAAAGAGGGTGAAAGTAAGTAAAGGGTATGGGTTGGCTCACATCCAAACTGACGATATATGACCGATATTCGGTTTGTTTTGCCAAATTTTACTACATCATGTACCAATTATTTATTTGTGGAAGGTTTGTAAAATATTATAATGAAACTGGTCAGATAGTTTACTACATCATGTACAATTATTTATTTGTGAAAGGTTTGTAAAATATTATAAAGAAACTGGTTAGATAGATTTCCTGACGTTTGTAAATAGTAAAGTTTTAAACAAACTTCATTTATTGAGGATATTGTTAATTTTTCTTTTATAATACCGCTTCTTTTATGCGAAAAATAATTCTACCTTTAAAATGATAACAGCAAAAAAATAAAATTGATTAGTTGTAAACTAGTAGTTCTGTGAACAGTAGACCTCGCTCGTTGAAATAACAAATGTGGTTTTGAGCTTAGGTTAAAAATAGTGTGCCAGTAAGGAAGTAAGCAGAAGGTTTAGCCAGTGAAACATTATCTTGCAATTCCCGCGATTCCGCGGGGTTTCTAGTTATCGTTTTTTTCTTTTCTTGAGCTTTAACTGCTAAAGATTTTCTTTTAGGGGCATTGTGTTTTATTTAGGTTAATAATGCGTAAGGTAGCTAAAAATATCGTGTTATTGAGGGAAAACATAGAATTAAATATTTACATACTTAAATAACTGAAACTTAACAATGTATTTACAGTTCCATATCATATTCCAATATTAGAAATAATGAAAATAAACTATGAAAAAGCGTCGTGCGCCGCGAGGTTTAATTTGCTTCATCTCATTTTGTAATTCAAGTAAAGCTAAGTCAAATACTTTTAAGAAATAATAATTTACAAGTGTAAAGTTCAATTCTTCGATTTATCCTCTACACTTTCTTATAATAATATGCCATTTTGGGGCAAAGGATATATTCCTAAATTCCTATTCAAAATAGGCCTAGTTTTGTTAGCAATCTTGTAGTACGAACATAAAAACTGGTGTTTTCAAAATAAGAAATCTGAAATTGATAAATATTTTATACAGTTCTATTTAGAACTAAATTACGAAAAGTTTTTACATCTTTGAAAAAAATTACAAAAATGTTTTACTACTTTTATTATGTAGGCCTAAAGTTGAACTTTTTCCTTTCGTTACTGAACATGCTTGTTTCTTGAGCTAATAACTTTGTTAATTTTACTTCAATAATTTTTTTACTGGCATATACGATTTCTTTGAACCTATATCTACAAAAAAGCTATGGTTTATTTTTGAATTGGTTTATAATACACGCATAAAAACATGGTTAAAATACAAAAACTTGGACGATTTTTAACAAATTTTAAGTTTACGGAAATTTTGTGAGCTTACCGTTAGAGATACGGAAAAAATCAATGCAATTTTGTTAGAAATCTAATTTACTACCAGCAAAATGTTATTAGTTTTTAAATTCAAATTACGATTAAGCCACAAACTGAAAAAAGCTTACACTGAGAAAAACTGTCCGGCTGCCATTTTTATTTAATTTAAGGGTTTAAAAATGAAAAATGTAAAAATCCCTGTATATACATCGCTCGGCCTAGGAAAAGGAAAATTCATGCAAAAAATCATCAAAATCGGTCAAGGCGTTTGGCCGTAAACGAGAGACAGACAGACACACAGACGAAATGCCAAACGGTCGAGCTAAAACGGAGACCTCGCTTCGCTAGGTCAATGAAATACAAGGGGACTTGTATCCCTTTATTCTCCTTTTCACCTTGTGCAGGTATAATTTTATAAAAGGAGTCGCTATTAAAATGTCTACAATTTCTTAAAAATCAAAGAAAAAGCTTAGATTTTAGATATAAATTTGTATAATGTTATACAAAATAGTATCTTTAATCGCTTGAAATGAAGTCAAACGTTTTGGAAAAGCTAATAAGAAACTGTGTTTTACTTTGAAGATCGGGTAATAAAAGTTGATTTTTTTACACGATTTAAAGCAGAAAACATTTAAAAATCAACGCCATTACTTTTTTCTTTTGAGCCTTCCGTATTTTGTTTACTTTTAAATATTAAAATATATGAGAGCAGGCAAGTTGTACGTACTGACTAAAGCTAAACAACTTCACGTTTCACTAAATGGTTTCAAAAAATATTACCTCTAGCATAAATCAGAAATCAATCCAATTTAAATCCTGGGTGCCCTATAGTTTTGCGTACTCTTCAAGACCACAGGGTTACTTAACTAACAAGGATGCCCACGAAACTGTAACCCTGTAGTTTTATTTTATAATAAGTCTAAGCCTAAACTTAATATCTATGTATTATACACCACAATTATCAGGTCAGTTTTATTACAATTGTTAGAAGTTCTTTGCTTATTAATTTATTATAAACTAGGGAAACCCCTGTGTGCTCCGCATGCCAACCCCGTTGGGACCTTCTATACACATAATCATGTTATGTTTTTTTTATAATAAAGGTGTAGGATTAATAATAACCTCAAAGATAAGATGGCAAATAATGTTAAATGTTCAAATCAAATTAGTTCGTCTATTTCATAACAGCAGTTATAATAAAGGTTAAAAGAACCAGCAAGGCTCAGGTCTACACTTTAATAAAAACCTAACCTAAAAGTTATAAATACAAATAATTGCTTCAAAGTTTGAAATCAGCTGTTAATGGATATATTGGAGCAAACAACTGTTTCATCTGTTATTTTATTCAATTGGTTGCTATGGTAATAAATGTAAATACATGTGTTGGTTCATCAGTCTAGGCTTAACCTATGATTTCTTTCCGACTAAATTTACAAATGTTGAAATAAAAATGTTTTTATCAAAATGAATAATAGCCTATGTTACTCAGGGATAGTGTAGCTTTTTATTAGTAAAACTATTTTTTTTCAATCGGTTCAGTAGTTCCAGAGATTACCCCCTACATACAAATAAACAAAGAAACCAATTTTACCTCTTTATAATATTAGTATAGATGAAAGACCACACTCAAAACATTTTAATTCTAGAAAAACAAAACAAAAGTACTATTTGAAATAAGTGATGAAAAACTACCAGAACCTTTCATACTGTTAGTAAAAACGTAAATCCTTTTCACGCAGTCAATGTAGAATAAATTTTGGGGGTTCATTCAATGCGGCCATTTTGGAAACATTTCCACGTAGATACATGCTTAACTGGGATTATCGTAACAGGAAACCTCGCATATTCCCTGAGGAAAATAAAGGCAGAAATCTTGCCGTGGTACCGCAAACATCGGGTAATCCTCGCTTCAAAGTTTCCCTGCATTCTTCCCCTTGAGCAGAGTGGGTGGGGGGGGGGGGGGTGAAAAGGCAAGTTTATATTTCAACTCTTGGACAGTCGATTCATTTTTGTTTCCGATTAATAAATTGAATCATGTCCAATTTGTAAATGTAAAGATGTGACATGTAGTAAAAACCAGTTTATAGAGAATAACGTGTTTAAAAATTAAATGACTTAGTCAAGTTAAAGAAAATTACACACATTTAGAGATCGCCTTGTATTTTGCTTTTACTGAAAGGCAATGTTCGAAGAAGACATTGTTCGTTTGTTAAAGTCAATGCTCGTTGTGAAAAGGTCGTCCAACCACTGAATCTATTATAGGTAGATATACCTGTAACCGTTCCGTCAAGTAACCCTATTTGTGTTGGAAAACAGTATAGCCCAGTCGGTATAGGTTACAACTACCAGTAATTTGCAATACGGCTGATTTTTTTTATAAGTACCTTAAAGTATGTAGATTAACATAAAAGAAAGTTTACCAGTCTATCGATTTCCCAAAGTAGAAAAAAAAATCGATTATCATTTTTTTTCGATTATCATTAATATTTCGAGCTGAGATGAAGATAGAGAAAAATAAAAAATACCACCGTGTAGGGGAGGTATTTTTCAACAAAAAAAGGTCATATGTATTTATTTCGTTCGAGCAATGGTTTGTCTGGAAAAAATTCGATAATGCAGGTATGTATTTTGCAGCAGGGGAAATCACTAAAAGGGGACATCTTATTCATATATAAAGCTTTGGCTCATTCTAAATTGGCCGAATTTTAATATATCGAATTGAAACTTGACGTAGGAGTTAAAATATATATTTTAAACATTTATGCTAATTCTCAGCTTGTTATCCTGATACCAGATACACGCACATAAAGTAAGAAGTAAGCACAAAGTCACACTGAAATTATCAAGAAACTAGCTGACCCGTACGGCGTTGCCCGTGGTGGTTGGTATTTTCAGTCTTTTTAACGTAATTGTATTCTTTTTAAGTGTTCAGTGAGTGGTATTTGGCTTTTATATACATAGATCTTAAATAATAAAAGCACTATTGTCATAATAATAATAAAAGATCTAAAATTATGATTTTAGCAACTTTGATCACCCCAAACCCCTCCTAAATTTTCGAAATTTTTCATACCCTTTCTTAGTGAGCACCTATGGCCCTAGAGGAAGCTACATACCAAATTTCATTCCAATTCGTTCGGTAGTTTTGAAGAAATCGTGATTTAATAACTTTGATCACCAAACCGCCCTAAAATTTCGAATTTTGTCAAACCCTTTCTTAGTAAGCACCTATGGCCCTAGAGGAAGCTACATACCAAATTTCATTCAAATCCATTCGGTAGTTTTGAAGAAATCTTTTTTTAACAATTTTGATCCCCCCAAACGCCCCTAAAATTTCGATTTTTTTCAAACCCTTTCTTAGTGAGCACCTATGGCCCTAGAAGAAGCTACATACCAAATTTCATTCAAATCCATTCGGTGGTTTTGAAGAAGTCACTTTTTAATAACTTTGATCCCGAAAAACCCCCGTAAAATATCGAATTTTTTCAAACCCTTTCTTAGTGAGCACCTATGGCCCTAGAGGAAGCTACGTACCAAATTTCATTCCAATCCGTTCGGTAGTTTTGAAGAAGTCATTTTTTAATAACTTTGATCCCCCCAAACCCCCTCTAAAATTTCGAATTTTTTCAAACCCTTCCTTAGTGAGCACCTATGGCCCTAGAGGAAGCTACATACCAAATTTCATTCCAATCCGTTCGGTAGTTTTTGTGTAATCGTGATGAGTGAGTCAGTGAGTCGGTGGGTTTTGGCTTTTATATAAATAGATAGTGAAAATATTATTGGAATCTGATGCAAGATTCTCAGGTTACAAGTGAAAATACGAGATGCACAGGCCTTCACATTCCTTTATAAGAAGAAGCACAACGATCTTTACCTTGAAAATCTCGTTGAGTTGCAGATGTAAATAAGGTATCACACACCTAAAATTTGTTAAGCAACAGGACAAACAAAGAAAGCAACTTTATTAACTAGCAGTTGAACAATTGCTACGACCGTCAACTAAATTTATATTTTAAAAGAAATTATTTTCTACACTTATAAAAAGAAGATAATATCATTTAAATCGGGTTTCAACGTTTAATTTCTCATTAATTTGGAGTTAAAAATAAAGCGTCACACAGCCCTTAAAATATTGAAGTCACATTAAAAATGGCGGACAACACAAATTTCGAACTAGTCCTTATTCCTTTAAAATAGTGCCTATAGGTTGTACTTTATTTATATTATTATTACAGATGACTCGCCTATCTTCATAATTTGTAAGTATCGTTTCACGCCTTTTTGTTTTGTAAAGATAAGACATCCTTTTGAGTTTGTACGCTTTTTGAGGCATATAGATAGTTGAAAAAATAAAAAAATTAAGGAGCTCGTAATCAAGATATCTGAAAAATATACATATTTTTTGGTTGCTACAACTTTATCACACGATTTCAAAAGGAAGCAATTTGTGACCGAGTAAAACACTATTGCGAGAATCAGAAGAGACTAACAGGCAAACACATTAATTTCGTTCCATCACTTCCAATACACTTTCAACCACAACACAAACAAAAGTAGAAAGTAGGCTTTGTTATTCGGAAGTGTTAACGGCAAGGAGTAGAATTACGACCCCCTCAACCCACTTCTTGTGTTAATGGTCTGTCGCTTTTACGACCAGTCAGCCTTCTTAAAGACAATTTTAAGACTGGAACAAAGTGCTTGAGTCCCATCGTTTTAATGGATCACTTTCGTTTATTCCCGCAGGATATTTTCTTTGGCCAAGTTTTTTTTATTCTATCGGACGGTTATTAACTTAGAGCAAAAGGTTTACCATTTAGTTGGCAATTATTAAACTCCCGTTTCAAGAACGAAAACCATTTCTATCGTTGGTCCTAAACGGGGATTCATAAAACCTCTGGTGGGGAAACCAACCATCCTCACATAGAGCTGGTCACAAGCAAGTACTAGACATTATTGATAATGATACTTTTATACGAAGCGGAAACCGGCAATATTTTTTGACACTAGTAGTTTAACCTTTAAAATGTTTTCGCACAACTCAGGTGCTTTCAGCCTCTTTCAGGATATTGTTCAGTAAAACTCATTCACACGAGGCGATCTATATCAAAGCCCACTAAAGAATACCGTTGAGGGACGGGCTTGTGTACACCGAGACCTTGAACGCTTAGTGCGACGTTGTCACGTTCTTCCCACGCTTCTAACTCAATGCGGCTGACTCAACGCATTTATAATTCTTTAAACTGCGCGCTCAAGCCTCGAGCGGTAAATACCAGGAGTGTTCGAGGCTAGTAGATTTGGCAACGCTGCGCGCCCGTCCTATTGGCCGCCACGCAACGGTATTCTTTAGTGGTCTTTGATATAGTCCAAACTACAACACTGGCAGTGAACATGTGCTTTTGTAGTCGTAGGAGCGAACTATTCTAGTGGTTATGTAGTCGTCGCTAATAATGTGTGAGATTATGTTATTACTATCATTGGTATATTTCCTTAACGTCGCTGATAAAAACAAAAATAAATATGAAAACAAAACAAATGCAAGTTTTAAACGAATCTCTGTGTGATGTTGGACTATTTAACTCCTCGCGACCTAATGAGCAACAGTAGGTAGTGTGGCTATACTAGCGAAGGCCTAGCAAGACCCATGGTCTTGAGATGCGCAGTAGACTCGGAGTTGATTCGAGTGGTGGGGGTCAGAAAGGCTCAGTCTGTTGCTGCGCTCTGAACATAATACTTCGGTCAGGAAGTGAATAAAATATTCCAATAAACATGTTGTCTGTGCGTGGTATCCCTTCCCCTCCAGCGGACGCAAGGTCCCCACTTGCCCAAGTTCTTCCCTCCCGCCAAAGCATCTGAGAAGTCATGCTATATCTGACGAACTATATTTGATATGGTGATTCAGTAGCAAGAACTCTAATTTCTGCCGTTGGATTATTTTGGCCGTTTTCATCGTGTAAACAATAAAATTGCTATCGAACACCTGATTGTCTTCGCGTCACAAAAACAACGTCGCATTATCACTGAAGAACTTTGGCAGCTTTTGTAACAATCCGCCAACGTTGCTGTTTTCGTACCTTAGACCTCGGGAGAAATTAAAAAACTTTCTCTCGGAAATTTGTGTAAAGCTGTTTGATAAAATGAACTAAAACACCCATGTAGACACAATAAGCGTAATTTTCTTTTATTCTTGTCCTGCACAAACACACAGCAACTTAAGCTTGACATTGTTTTATTAGCAATACAAGGCCACGCCTACATTATCGGTTGGGCCAACACTCGTTCCGTGGGAAATCCGTAAAACATGTAGCCTATCCATCCACCACACTCATCGCTCGTGAAATGTCCGTTCTAGAGCCAAAAATGTTTTTGTTGTTACCAAACCAGATGTGTACCCCCTCTACCCTTGAACAGGATATATTTGGAAAGATTTCTGTGTTCCATTAAGAACACAACAAGGTTTTGCACTATTGAGGAAAAGTAATAAATAGTAGTAGAGATTGCGACACTTGAGATC
>JAGFPH010010212.1:0-27413 GCA_018207615.1 Philaenus spumarius
AACTACAATCTGTTGATGTAATAACGTTCCGAAACTAGTAATGAACAAGAAAGTAAATGAAAATCACATAGACTGATAGGATTGTTCTTTTTATTGTAAATACTGTATTTATATTTAAGTTTGACTGAATAACAAATCACATTGTGGTTTAATTTTATTTACTAATAAATAAATAAAAACTTATAAAAAAATGCTTCTATTAATTTCTCTTTTGAAAATAAAAATGTATTGTTTAGATTCCCAATTATTGTTAATAAATAATGTAACTCAATACCCAGGTTTGTGCCTCGAGGCGATTCAATATTTGATTGTGTTTCGATTGAATATTTAATGTATTTCGGAATGGGTTGCTTGCTATTGAATAAAATTGCAAATAGTTATCCAGTCTTTGTGTGCAAAATCATAAAACATGATGTTCAGTGAACCCTAAAACACAGTTGCGTAAATTTGAGTTCCTTACACTATTGTCCGTTCACAGTTTAGTTGATAGCATGGGCCTTATGGAGGCTTGCCGTGCTACTACCTGACCTAACTAAATCGGCTTCTATTCACTACCCCACATTGAATTATGAATATCCTTGTCTCGGTGTTTAATTCAAGATCTAAATTTCTTCATTTCAGTAACGTACCTTATGTTTAAGTAAATCCCATTATGAAGTTTAAATTACAAAAAACTAACATTACATTAGTTTTATTCTGTAACTAACGTGTATTGCTGTGCTATTTCAATTCTAACAAATTCTTAAAATTGTTTTCTGAAAGCAAATATATTCTTCCAAATAAAATAATATACTCTAAAAATAATTACTACAACAGTACTATATATCAGAATTTAGGTCATGATAGATAGTACAGCACCAATAATGCTCTGATGTTTTCTGTAAACTAAAGTTAGTGCTTATTTTTCTCAATCCCTAATTCATTTTGAAAACAAATTTTGACTTAAAGATTTTTCCTAAAGTTTTTGTACTATTACTCAGTTATTTCTGTACAATATTGAATCATTTACTTTCTTAAAAAAAAAAAAAAACAGCTCTTCCATAAAATAAATATAACAATAACTAGTTTAATTGAGTTGTATGAGGTTGTTGTTTTCATGCGGGCTACTAAGATTTCCGTTTCAATAGCTTGAACAATGCCTGCCCATGCTATAAACTAAACTGTAAACGGACAATAGGCGCGGCGCAAAAATACAAAAATTTGTTTGGGGATGCGACCGGTTATGGAAGGGTCCGGATGTGACGGGTCGTGCTGTATAAGTAACAATACCAACGAACAAAAAATAATAGAAGGGTCACTTGAACCGAAAGCTGTCGCCACCCGTATAGCGCTGCCTACCACAAGATGGCGTCCGCTGCGGATGAGTCACTGTAGTAGGTCGCGCCTAGACCAATAAGAAATCACCTTTGCAAAACCATAACATTTTTAGGTCAGTGAGACTGTCAGCTTAAATAGGCTAAGTTATGTTTAAAAAACTCTATTTATCTTTCAAGTACATATTTAATTTCAGTTTATTATTTATAATATCATCTAGTATACATTTGATATAATTTCTCTTTGAATTCCACGTCAAAGTGTGACTTTATACATGTAGGTTTTTTTCTTTCTGAATAGTATGTAATTTTAGTATTACTTATTACACCAGTCTGTGCGTGGAGCCTTAGGTAGGTGCAAAGAATTTAATTACAAACAGAACAAAAAGCACATAAAAACAAAAAAAATATCGCAGGATGTTCTACATATCTATGCTTGGAACATATCTATGTAATATGCAAGGAATGCGATTTAATAATCTAAAAGAAATAAAACATAAATGATGAAGAATTAACTTTTTGTATGTACATAATCTATTTTTCGGTGTTTTACAATTTATATTTTTTGAGTTTGAAATCAATGTATTTCTAAAAGTAAAATTGTTTTTATGTAGAATAAAATCTTTAGTGTTAAGACATAATAAGCTTAAGCATTTTTTATATTTTATGTGCCATTTTTTTCAATACAATGAATAAGTGTTTTGATTTTTCAATGTATCGCTATTTGATTTTTTTTAATAGGCTTAAGTGAAATAATAATGAAATAACTTGTTATTATGTTTATGAAACTTATTAGTACGTAATACAAGTGTTTATATTAATTTTTTCCTAACACAATATAAAAAATATATGGATATATGTGGGTTATGGTCTCTCACTACTAATGTAACTAAAAATCACGTCACCGCTCTAGAGTTAAATAAATACAGTTACAACCTTACTCTGACTTTATTGTTTATTTAAATTTCCAAACTAAAAGAAACTGATAGTGGGAGATATTAAGGGAGATTTTAAACGGCATAATATTAAGGCTGAAAGTTTGTGTAAAAAGCTAATATATTTTTCAATGATATAAAATAAGTTCTGCAATATAGTAATAAACAATTATTTAAAAATTAAATACATGTCGGTAACTGATCTAATAAGTTATATTTAGCTGCATATACAAATATACTCAAAGTATGCCTTTCAAAACCGTAATTGTAAACTCTAAACTTTATTGCTAAGCTGACCAACAAGAGCCGAGATCAAGCTCCAAGCTTCAGCCTAGCGCATTTAGCGGTAGTCGCCGAGCCGCATAAAGCTATCCAAACGACAAAAGCCAAATTAAAAAAATAATATTTCCTTACGATTTGACTATTAAGACAACTTTTATTCGCTTTGGTAATTCACCTGCCCTAAAAATACGCAATTTCCCCACTATCTAACTTTTTCATGTCACGATATAAAAATCACTGAAAACTGTCAACTTAATTTAGGTATTACGACTGCGTGTAAGTTAAAATTAATACTTCCAATTACACCATTAGCATCCACAACTAATATAGTTTAACTGTGTTAAGTTTACAATTTTTATCTTTACGCTAAGTATTGTAAAACGAAGTGTGATTGAAAAGTGCTCACTAAAAATGTAACCGTGTTTTTACCGTCAATATGCGAGGTGGCGACAACTACGGTAAGTGCTTGTTAGTGCATTTGTCCCTTCTATTATTTTTCTGTTCGCTGAACAATACCTATTTAATTAAGCAAAACCCTTCTTCATTTCATATAACCAGATAAAATCAAATAAAGTATTTTCATTATATGAAGTAAATAAGTATATATATCGCAAATAATCAACTATCAATGACAGTCTTAGTTTATAAAAACCAAAATTTTCATAAATTTTAACAAGTTTATTCATCTACAAAGAAGTTCTCGCTCAGAGAGGCTCGGCTGGCAATTTTTCGTTACAATATTGCTACTACTGCAAAAGCTGTAATAATTGCAGCGGGCATAGGAACCTTTGTAACGAAAAAAATTGCTATTCGAGTCTCTCTGAGTGAGTACTTATTTATAGATGAACTTCTTGTAAAAAATGTATGAAATATTAGATTGTTTAAACCTAAGACTGTGTACGATAATCGATTCTTTACGATTTATATAGTTGTTTACTTCATTATAATGAGAATACTTTATTAGATGAGAACTGAAGAAGGTTTTTGCTTAACTAAATAGGTACTGTTGCTATAGTTTCGATTTGCAGTATATTATTTCGATTGTTGTTGAAAGGAAATAGATATCAAATTACGTCAAAGCATTTACAGATATGGGCGTGAATCCTGGCAACGCACAATCCATAACGTTCGTAATTACAGTGACTAGATAGAGACAGTGTGGCCAAGTGAGGTCTTGTTTCCTATTGGTCAAGATGTCGGCAGCCATATTTTTCCTAAATTCGTATCTGTTTACATTACATTCATTCACGTTCACATATTCTAAAAGCGACTTTACCGATTTTTTAACAGATATTTGTCAGTTTTTACTTTAACATAAACGTAATAGTTATTTTAAAGCTATTTGTGTTGAAGTATGTGATATTGCACCAAATTAATAAGGAAATGACAGCGGTTTAGGCTACTCCCGTCACTCTACGGAATCGTTTCAGCGCGCATATTTCAGAAGTAAGTACATACCAAAAGTCTTTTATTTACAACATTTTAAAAAGTTCATAACATAGGCTAATCCTTTTTATCAACAGAAAAGATAAATGCAATAAATATTAGTATTACGCAATTTTAAGAACTGTTTTTGGCCCAAACCTATAATTTCGTCCGTGTTAGCCCTACGTTTGTTCATAGTTTTCAAATTAAATTGTCATCGTTATTTTTTCTTTCTTTTAGTCTTGGTGAAGGTACAATCTAAGGCAAGAATCACATTAATAAGTAGGCCTAACTGAAATAATGAGGGAAATTAATAATGAAACCTGTTTTTCGGCTTTGAATAACTTAAACTTGAAAATCTTGAATTGCCTAACCTCAAAATCAAAGAATTGTAATTTCGATGTTAAATTGTGGTTAGAGACATTAATTTTATTATTAGCATTCAATTGAAATAGAAATAAATTAGTTAGTTAGGAAAGTTTTCATTGCTTCGCTTATTTAAAAAAAAATCAGATGGAAATAAATACATTGTAAAAATCTGAAAGTGTAACTTTGAAAATATTTAATTTGTAAAATTTATTCATTGATAAAAAAGGCTAATTAACAACAGTATAATAATTTTGCATTTTGATTTAGGCCTATTCGTTGTTTTATTTTTCGTTTTGTTTTACTTTGAATTTTTGATATTTTAATTTATTCATTAAGTTAGGAAAAAATTCAAATTTAGCTTTAAGAAAATCATTTTTAAGATTTTGCTTTTCAAACTGAATTGAAACCTAAAATCAGTAAATACAAATTTCATAATTAACTTGCCACAAAACTTTAACTCTGGGGAATTTTAAGCAACAAAATTGTTGTTTAAAATGTATGGTGCATTTGTTATGTATGTTTATTTTTTATTGACTTTTGCATTTGTGAATATTTATAGGCCTATGTGTTTTCAGCTCAGCGATTTACAAAACACTTTCTTATTCCCTATTTGTTACATTACCAGTTAGAAACTTTTACCAACTCACAAACACAGACAAAAGCAGCCCCTCGTAGTACATTGTACCCTCATTACACAAACCTGATATAGCTTTAATAGTTTGTAATTAACGTCAGTAGGCTACTCAACTATCCGCATAGACTAGTAAAAAATGTGATAGTAGGTTAAAAATCATAATTTTTTATAGGTTATTTCATTTTAAACAACTTATCTGCTTTCTAACTACTTTTTAACATTTAAAAAGTTGTTTACGAGGTCTTTATGAAATAAAACAAAAGGTTTTATAAATATTTTGAAAATAAATTACATTATACTTTATGGCAGATAACATTACTTTTAGGAAAAACATGGCGGCCGCTTTCATGTGGCCACACTGTCTCTATCTAGTCACTGTATTCGTAATAGAAAATGCCTGCCCATGTTATCGACTAAACTGTAAACGGACAATAAACGCTGCTTCCCTGTGCTATATATATATCCTTCTCTATGTATATAAAAGCCAAATCCACTGACTCACTGATCACGATTTCTCAAAATCTACTGAACGAATTGGAACGAATTTTGATATGTAGCTTCCTTTAGGGCCATAAGTGCTCGCTAAGAAAGGCTTATAAAACAATAGAAATTTTAGGTGGGTTCGGGGGTCAAATTTACTAAAAAAAAAAACACCGAACGGATTGGAATGAAATTTAGTATGTACCTTCCTCTAGGGCCCTAGGTGCTCGCTAAGAAAGGGTTTAAAAAAATCTAAGTTTTACGAGAGGTTTGGGGGGGGGGGGGTTAAAGTTACTAAAACTCCCCATAAGAAATGCATAGTATAATATATTTATTGATATAATATATTTTTTGTTAATATAAATTTAACTTTGATTTGTCTATCCGTGCAAAGCCGGATCGGGATAGCTAGTCTGTTATAATGTAATAAGTGGGACGACTGATCCATTCGTATTAAAAATGGACAACAGATTGTATTCCTACGTCACATCTAACCACGTACCGCTCGCACCTCCTTCTACTGACGCGTATACGTATTTCGTTATGCTACCTTATCAGATAATTATATAGAAATTAAAAATGCAATTATTTGTACTAAGATCATACCAGCTCCGACCCTGCTCGCTTCGCTCGCAACCCCCAAGTTGAGTCAAAGCAAATGCAAACAAAATATTTTACACTTTGATATTTTCACAAAAATTACGATAGATTACGACAGAGGCACTTAAGTTAGCAAAACCCCTAATTTTTTACGTAATTTTTATTTTTTTTTATTTTTTAACAGGAATCCTGAATATTTCCGTTATAAAACGTAGCATAGATTAGTCTCGAAAAATTCGTCTACATGCAAATGAAAGATTCGTCAAAATTGAATCAACAGTTCCAGAGATTAGCCAGAACAAACAAACAGACAGACAGACGGAAACAAAATTAAAATAATTCGACCACGCAGCTGAACCGCTGACGTGCGTTGAGCAAATTTAAAAAATTAAGTTTATAGGCCTATGTTTTAGGGTTTCAACCAACAATTTAGGAATTTGGTCTATTCACGACGGTGCTGAATAGCTGCAAAATGGTTCGCCATTCCGCATATTGGGAGTATCTTCTACACACAAAACATCGCGTGCTTCACACGGTAACCACCGTATTGGGATTTTCTTCAACACACAAAGCATTGCGTGCTTCGCGCGCCAAACCCCGTATTGGGAGTATCTTCAACACATAATGCATTGCGTGCTTCGCACGATAACCCCCTTATTGGGAGTATCTTCAATACACAAAGCATTGCGTGCTTCGCAAACCAACCCCCTTATTGGGAGTATCTTCAATACACAAAGCAACCAACCACACGGTGGAATCCACCACATGGCTTTGAACCTGGTACTTCTATGGTATTTTACGTTTCAATCGATTTTGGGGGAACCAAGCTAGGTATAAGGTCGCGTAAAAATTAAATATGCATAATAACATCCTACATTTATATTTGTAGAAAAAACTAAAATACAAATTCATTCTCGTAGGAAAGATATCAAAAAATTGTTACTTCCGGTCAAAAAACGTGTTTCCGATTGTTGGATTTTTTTGGCTAACGAACTCGTCCGAGCGACGAAAACAACCTACATGTGTACCAAATTTGAATCAAATCGGACTTGAAATGCGGCCCCTCTAGAGTGCGAACACATAAACACATATATGTATATATATATACATATTAAAAATCATAATGACACCTCTAGCACATAATTAAAAATAGCGAATGACATGGAAATTCGCTAAAAATGCATGTTTATGTTTTGGTAATGTGTGGATAATCATATGAGCTTAGATAAAAAGATTTATTCTGAAATCACAGACACTTCAATTGTATTTATATGTATTAGATATAACAAAATAAATCAGTTTACATAATTATTTTGTAGGCCTATGCTTTATAAGCTTAAACTTAAACTATTAAACTAACCTCACTTCTCACGCGTGACGTATAAACTTTCGTTTTTCGTATGCTAACTTGTAAACAATATATCAAAACAATTTTAAAATTAATTTTTATTTAACATACAGAGTGTTAAAGAACTCACTACCAATATGTGTAGGTATTCTGTGTGAACATTAACCAGTTCACAATATCATTATTAGAACGTATTTACTTACCTGTAGTTTTTGTTACAGCCGGCATATATGTTTTATTGTCATTTATAATCTCAAAAACTGATTGATATAAGTTGCAATTGTATAACGTACTAACCTAACTACAAAAACCAATGACTACACGTCAGTAAGACGAAAAGTGCCAATTTAAAAAAATCGAACCTGGGAAGCAGTATAAAAGTGTGTTTGCGCCGTCGCCCGCTGGAATTCGACGGCGACGGTCACATAGCAGTCGGACCTTACGTCTCTTCTCCTCTTTCCATCCTTGTGCCACACTCGGCCGGCAAAAACGAGCCATGAGAGCTCCTAGCGACTGATGGCGCAAACTCACTTTTATACCTACATTCCTGGTCTGAATCAAACCCATTTAAACTGTTCGTCTCATTGATATGTAGTTATTGTATAAACTGCATACAAGCTTTGATTATGGACCTGCGCTTTAAGTCACCTTCGACAGAGTGATTGAATAAAATACCAAACGTAAGTAGCAATTAACCAAACCAATGGGATATTAATTATTTCAATCACCTATATTATTACTATTCAACACAAATTCACAAGTAAGGTAAGTAAAGTAGACAAATATAACCTCAAGAATCAATAATTGTAGACACGGATCAATTTTTATAATATTAATTATAAGTGATATTTTAATCACGTCAATGATCCTTGTCTGTTTTTCTCTATCTAAAAAACAATTGCAATTTCGGACTTAACAGTCCATCAGGTTATATATAAAAACACTACGAACATAAAATAACATACAAACAACACATATTCACTCCGTTTGGAGATCGTGAAAGTTCAATGCGCACTGTCGTATCGCGAACATAGACGTGCACGTCGTTTGGTAAATTAGCACTGCTCAGATTTACCAGTACACGTCTATGTTCGCGATACGACAGTGCGCATTGAACTTTCACGATCTCCAAACGGAGTGAATATGTGTTGTTTGTATGTTATTTTGTGTCCGTAGTGTGTTTATATATAACCTGATAAGTCCGAAATTGCAATTGTTTTTTAAATAGAGAAAAGCAGACAAGGATCATTTAAGTGAGTAAAAAATCACTTATAATTAATATTAACCTCAAGAAGCTAGAATCATGAATGTTAAATGCTATAATAAAGTCAGGTCGTGCTAAAAAATGCAGACATTTTCATTACGTTGGAAATGAAGAAAGATGTTACGGTTTTGTTTAATTATTAATTTCAGTGGCTGTGAATTTATAACGTCATCACGGTTCATTATTAAAACAATTGGAGCAGACATCCATCCGGCTTTGTGTGTTTTTAATTAATCAAGGTTTATCTCCAGAAATTATTTTATATTTCCAACTTTAGCGTGATTAAAATTCTAATAGTAACTCTCTATCCCCACCTTCAAACAGAATAAAATAGAAATCAATCGTCTGTTACATTTTGAAATCAACTGTGTTCATTTTAAATTATTCGAGTTAACACGTTCACTGCTACGCAAATTTCGTATTTAATGTGCTAGGAGCTGACCTTTATTTATATATTTATAGAATATAAACATGCTCTGTGTATTGAATAATCTTCTAATACGGGGGTTGGCGTGCGAAGCACGCAATGCATTGTGTAGGCCTATTGAAAATACTCCCAATACCAGGGTTGGCGTGCGAAGCACGCAATGCACTGTGCATTGAAAATACTCCCAATAAGGCGGTTGGCGTACGAAGCATGTAATGCTTTGTGTATTGAAAATACTCCCAATAAGGCGGTTGGTGCGAAGCACGCAATGCATTGTGTATTGAAAAGACTCCCAATACAGGGGTTGGCGTGCAATGCACTGTGCGTCAGCCGTTTCTCATAGTGTTCAGTGTCAAGCTCACATGTGCGTCCTTATCAGTGAACTTCAATCAAGGAAAATAAACACAAAACATTCTTAGTTCTTGTATATTAATTTTTAGTGTTTTAAAATATATATTTTTTTTTACGAGTTAATGGTTATTATAAATATCTTAACAGTTTTCTTCGTTTTTGTAAAATTCTTGTAAAAATCTAAAAGTAATAAATCATGTACTTTCAGTTTGCAACTGCTTCTAGTCTAAGCTATTCGGTCAAAGTATCCCACTATGATAGATTGGCCCTTGTCGAATGCTTTGTAAATTCAATTATGTACCAACAAATACCAACTTTAAAATAACAAAAGTACCCCGTGACCCAAGTATCTGAAGAGTTGGTAAAGTAGTAGCACTAAGAGGGTTTTATACGTTCTAGGAAACACTTGAGCATTATTAGCGTTTTTACTACAAAGAAAATCAATATTGGTTTCTTTAAAACGGGGTAGGGCAAAGTTAATACGCCCCATTGTAATATCACATCTTCTCATTGGTGTAGGAATAATGTTAACATGCATGTTTTACCACTGGGGGTCAGAAAAAATAACTAATAATAAAAGACATATACGTCATTTTAAATATCGTATTTATATTACCATAGGCTTCGCATGGACTTTTTGTTTGTGAGGGGCACAACCCGTCAATGGCAGATCAAAAAGTTTGTTTGGGGAGGCAAAATAGAGAGCATCCCTTGCTAGGATAAATTTTGTTTTTGATAAAGTAAAAACACGTTTAAAATTACAATTTTAAAACTAAGTTGTAGTATATCTATATTAATATCTATGTAATATATTATTTATATATTATATCCGTCTTGTAACTTTTTTGTTGCTTGACACTACACGTTTTGGGAACAGGTTCCCATCTTCAGGTTTAGAAGATATAATACGTCAAATATAAAGTAAAAATTCATACACACACACCCACCCACAGCTTACGATATAAAGAGACAATGTTTACAAAAGTTCACAAAAACACGTGAAAACGAAACAAAAGTCCTTCTAAACCGATGGCATTGGTCCATGTTTTGTTGTCAGTGCGGCGATCACTCATCAACTGAAAAAGTGCATCCGTTATATACTTCTTCAATAATATTTCTAGGTCTATAATTATAGATTGCTGTGTTATACAAACTATTTGATTTGAAATATAACTGTTCATTGAGGAGATAATCTCTTCGATGCGGGTTAGCTAGATAAATTATATCATATTCTTCTAATGTGTTCATTAGTCGACCTTTGTTACACAAATGCAGTGGGGTTAAATTCACAGATAAATTGTTGTGACTATGATCACTGTCAATTAAATGTATAGGTTTTTTTGACTTCTGTGTAATATCTTATTTTTTTGTGGGTAGATGTTCTTTATATTTGTTCTTGAATAATCTGTCAGTTTGCTCAATATACAACTTATTACAATCGCTACACTTATGCTTAAATAGCAGTGCAATTTTCAACGATTTTCGTTGAATTTTTCCTCAAATTCAAAGTAGTTCTGTTTTAGGACTACATTTAATAAATCGATGATTTAGTTAATGGTGTTTTTTCCCAGAGTCAATGAGGTTTTCCTTCAAAATGTTTAAGGTTTCTTGAACTGGTTTGTTGGTGTACCAATTTATTATTTCAAATTAAGTCATAATGTAATTCCGTTTAAATAAGAAAACCTTAGGCCTAGTATTGTCGATAAATTCATCACTGTTTTGCACGCTACAGTCATTAATATGTGTGACATTATCTTTAAAGAATATGTTGCAAATTTTGGGCCACCCTGTACCTAGAAGCTGTGGTATAATTACATGGGACAATTTTAATTTAGAACCATTAACTGTCGAACTAAAATCTGTATCTAAAATAAGATAAAAATTACATTTTATGGTTTTCTTTATAATATTTATTTCATTTAAAACAAAACGCACGAAAATTGGCCCGGTAGATCTCCAGAAATAGTTATCAATTTGGTCACTAAACGTTTAAGGATGTGCTGAATTATCTATAATAATATTATAAAGAGGTAAAATTCGTTTGTTTGTATGTAGGGGTGTAATCTATGGAACTACTAAACCGATTGGAAAAATAGTTTTACTAATTAAAAGCTACACTATTCCTGAATAACATAGGCTATAATTCATTTTGATAAAAACATTTTTTATTTCAATATTTGTACATTTATTCGGAAAAAATCTTAGATTAGGTCTAGACTTATGAACCAACACATATTTCTGGAATGTATTTACATTCATTACCATAGCAACCAATTGAATAAAATAACAGATAATACAGTTGTTTGCTCCAATATTTCCATTAACAGCTGTTTTAAAACTTTGAAGCAATTATTTGTACAGTATTTCTAAATTTTAGGTTAGGTTCTAAAGTGTAGACATGAACCTTGCTGGTACTTTTAACCTTTATTATATAGCCCAGTCAGTATAGGTTACAACTGCCAGTAATTTGCAATACGGTTTTTATATAAGTACCTTAAAGTATGTAGATTAACATAAAACAAAGTTTACCAGTCTATCGATTTCCCAAAGTCGAAGAAAAAGTCGATTATCATTTTTTTTTTTTTTTTGACTATCCTTAATATTTCAAGCTGGGATGAAGATAGAGAAAAATAAAAAATACCACCGTGTAGGGGAGGTATTTTCCAACAAAAAAGTTCATATGTATTTATTTCGTCCGAGCAATGGTTTGTCTGGGAAAAATTCGATAATGCAGGTATGTATTTTGCAGCAGGGGAAATCACTAAAAGGGGGAAATCTCATTCATATATGAAGCGTTGGCTCATTCTAAATTGGCCAAATTTTAATATATCGAATTGAAACTTGACATAGGAGTTAAAATATATATTTTAAACATTTATGCTGAGTCTCTGCTTGTTATCTTGAAAATTTCCCGATCTAGAGCCACTTGACTTATCAATGGGTTTCTCGATTTTACTAGTACCGGACCCACCAATTCATTTTAAACAGCTCCAGTTTAGAGAATTTTCAAAATATAAACCTGAAAGTTTTTTTAAAAGTTAAATATATAGATTCAAACAAGATCAAGGAGTATAAACCTTTTTTATTATTTACTTTTCAAAGCACAAGTAACTTAAAAAAGTATAATTAATTTAGACCTTTTTTATTTTTCATCAAAACACTTGAGTTAATCGGCTGAAGATTAGTCAATTTTTTAAATATAGTTTTTAAAATAAGTATATAAAAAAACAATTGTGTTTTTAACTTCTGTACCTATTTTTCAATCGATATGTTAAAAAATGTCGAAAATGGAGTCGTTGAATCCAAAGGTGTTACAGTTAAAACGAGAAAGGTAAAACAGAAGGCTATTTTCAAGCGCCTCGTTTTAAAAAATAACATGAAAAAATCGTTCATACTCACTAAGAATATTTATACTGGTGTACTCAACTTGTAAAACAAATTTGATGTTGATATTCCAAAAATTGACGAAACTGGAATAGATTGAAATTAGTTCGTGGGTCTGGTACTCCTAAAATCGATAATCGAAATAGACTCCTAGATCGGGTCATTTTCAAGATAACAAGCCTAGACTTAGCATAAATGTTTAAAATATATATTTTAACTCCTACGTAAAGTTTCAATTCGATATATTAAAATTCGGCCAATTTAGAATGAGCCAACGCTTCATATATGAATAAGATGTCCCCTTTTAGTGGTTTCCTCTGCTGCAAAATACATACTTGCATTATCGATTTTTTTTCCAGATAAACCATTGCTCGGATGAAATAAATACATATAACCCTTTTTTGCTGAAAAATACCTTCCCTACACGGTGGTATTTTTTTATTTTTCTCTATCTTCATCCCAGCTTGAAATATTAAGGATAATAAAAAAAAAAAAAATGATAATCGATTTTTTTTCGATTTTGGGAAATCGATAGACTGGTAAAATTGTTTTTATGTTAATCTACATACATTAATGTACTTATAAAAAAAATCAGCCGTATTGTAAATTACTGGAAATTTTGGTCTACATTTTTACCCCTACCGACTGGCCTATATAACAGATGTTATAAACATATACGAAATAATTTGATTTGAACATTAAACATTATTTACCATCTTAGCTTTGGGGTTATTATTAATCCTACACCTTTATTGTAAAGGAAACATAACAGGATTATGTGTATAGAAAGTTCAAACGGGGTTGGCGTGCGGTGCACGCAGGGGTTCATCCTGGTTATATAATCATTTATGTAAGATTGAATAAAACAAAACAGTAAAATCACAACATCAATATAAGGCGTACCATCTTCTAGAGTATATTATATAACCATATGATAGGTACTGTATAGTCTTACAACGGCCTTATCAATAACAAAGACTCAGTTCAAGTTATCGCTACATCAAGATAAGTACGCAGTAGTCCAGTCTGGACATGAAATGTGTCTCGGTAAGGTTAGAGTGTTTTGTTTACGTTGTGTTTGTAGTGTTGTGTTAGTGTATTTCAAAATGTGTAATCTATAATTTGTGTACTCTACAAGCTTCGTGTGTTTTCATAAATATGACTAAATGAAAGTGATACAAGGTAAGCCAATGCTTTAGGACTATTGATTGATTTTAACCTAACTTTTAGTTCGTTTTATAATAACTCATTTCTTTGCTAAAGTAGGCTTATTTCTATTTCCGAGTCATAGAAAATTGTGTTAGGCCGCAATTAATTTTAGGTTATATACATTAATTAAATTACATGTTTTTTGTTATAACTTAAAAAACGATGCGTAGGCCTATAAACAAATTATTGAAAACATATCACAATCATAGTTTTGTGTACAATTAATCATTTTTTGAATCATTTCAATAGGTTATTAGGTGTTAATCAACTTGTAAATTTCGTTAGTACATTTAGATAATCAATGTGTATACTATTGAATAAGTTTTGGTTCTAATGGAGAATGGCGAACACAGCGAACAGAGGTTTCAATAGAAGTACAATAAACTTCACTTTTTCCTTTTATATAATGAAATTAGACTTTTCGCCGATGGAGGGAAATAAATTATATGCAATCTAAATGAAGAACTACATAACAAATTGCAAAATCAAAGGTAAAAATGTAGTTTACCTTGTCAAACGATTTCTAAGGGAATTTGATATAACATGAAAGAACACATCTAAGTGATTGTAGAAACAACAAAAATTTTCCCGGGAAATAATATTTGTAGGAGTTATGAAAGAAATAAAAGTTGAAATTGTATAGGTTAATTTTCGACTTTTCCGCGATATTTGACGTAATTATAACAAAATAAATCACTTCACATACACCAAACATGTAAGAATTAAATAAACTAACCAAAATGAACCCCAAAAGTATCCACGAAGCAAGAAAATGTGAAAATAATGTAACAAACATAATTACGTAAACAAATGCATCGAACAATAGAAAGTACCGTTTAACAGCGTATTTAAAATGGAAATTAATCAACGTTGCCAAATCGAACAATAGGTTATTGTACTAATTAAGGTGTGTATAAATCAAGGTAACTAGATAGTAAAGGTTGCCTCGTTTGAGAAATATAAAAAAAAGTGCAGCTTTCCGTTTCTTCATATTATATAATTAGAATAAAAAAAAAAAAAACTAGAGGACTTACCTAAACTGTTTAGTCATAGTATTTTGCCGATAACAGTATGATTATAATATTTGTATAATTATAATATTTCGTCGTATTATCCGTTTATATAATTAAAATTAAAAAAAAAACTAGAGGATTTACCTAAACTGTTTAGTCACAGTATTTTACCGATAACAGTATGATTGCTATATTTGTATAATTATAATATTTCGTCGTATTATCCCTTTATACAATTATAATAAAAAAAAAAACTAGAGGACTTACCTAAACTGTTTAGTCACAGTATTTTGGCGATAACAGTATGATTATAATATTTGTATAATTATAATATTTCATCGTATTATCACTTTATATAATTCAAATTAAAAAAAAACTAGAGGACTTACCTAAACTGTTTAATCACAGTATTTTGCCGATAACAGTATGATTATAATATTTCGTCGTATTATCACACTATTTATAATTAGAATGAGTTGCCTAAACTGTTCGTTTCTACACAAAAAAAGAACAAGAACAATCCGGCAACGCTGTCAGGACGGTAAGAAAAACATGTCGGCACTTTACAATGTAAATTTCCATAACGAACTTTAGATTTGGAAGTTTTTAATGTTGTAAATGTTGGAGATGGTTAAATATTGGTTTCCCGGTATCAGTGAAGTGTATAAATACTATATTTATTAACAAAAAAGTTCAGGTTTGTGTGTTTATACTAGTTTCGTTTGACAAGGTAAAGTAAATAAATACCAAATCAAAATTTGATTTTACGATTTAGAATAGGCAATCTTAAACCAGGGTTTTCCATGCGATTGCGACAATATAGGCTAACAGGTTGCCAGCTTTGTTTGGACAAGATTTGTATGGAATTATGAAGTGCTTCCAACATCTATACTCATATTATAAAGAGGTAAAGTTTGTTTGTTTGTTTGTTTGTTTGTATGTAGGGGGTAATCTCTGGCACTACTAAACCGATTGAAAAAATAGTTTTACTAATAAAAAGCTACACTATACCTGAGTAACATAGGCTATAATTCATTTCGATAAAAATCTTTTTTATTCCAATATTTGTAAATTTAGTAGGAAAAAAATCTTAGGTTAGGCCCATAATGATAAATCAACACATGTATTTACATTTATTGCCATAGCAACCAATTGGTAACAGATAATATTATAGCTGATAGCTCCAATATTTCCATTAACAGCTGATTTCAAAATTTGAAGCAATTATTGTTGTATTTATAGCTTTTAGGTTAGGGTTTTTAAGTGTAGACCTGAGCCTTGCTGGTTCTTTTAACAATTATTATAACTGCTGTTATAAAATATAAGAAATAATTTAATTTGAACATTTGACATTATTTACCATCTTAGTTTTAAGGTTTAATCCTACACCTTTTTATAAATAAAACATAATATATGTTTTTAGAAGGTTCCATTGGGGGTTGTCGTGCGGAGCACGCAGGGGTCTCCCCTGGTATTATATATTTTAGAAATTAAAAACATGTCATCAGATTAAGATCTTTTTTTATAAAACAAAGAAGATACATTTTAAACTTATATATGTTTAAAAACTTTAAACATACTGAGATTAGAAACATAAGTTAGAACTTGGTAGATTTTTTAGGCAGTTGTATGTTTCTGTTATGTAAAACAACTTAATTATGTTAATAACTTATATATAGGCGTAAATTTTATATTCGATCCTAGGCTGATATGTTTGCAGACGACGACCTTTCTTTAGGTATTTCTTTAGGCTGCCAACCTAAGTATCTTGTACTATTTGAATATTGAATTACTTATTGCAGTTCAGTAGATTAGTGGTATAATGATTGTAAGGTTACATTTACTTTAGGATCATAACCTGATATGTTTGCAGACGACGAAGATTAACTGTAAATATATAGAAATAAATATAAACAATTAATGTTTAAAGTTATTATTTTTCATACGTACAGCGTAAAAAAGTAATATTGTATAATACGTAATGCGTATAAATATTGTATTGTTTGGTGTTTAATGTGTTTATGAACTGCAATTATATGTTTTAAGCTATGACTAGCTGACCCGTGCGAAGCATTCGCATTCTAACTTACTTAAATCCCACTTAATTAAAGTACACACCGTATATTTAGTATCGTATAGTGCGTATACTATACGATACTAAATATACAATTAATTAAAAATAGCAATGTAGATGCGAAACGGCAGCTCTCCAGCTGGGTATTACTGTCATCAGTGTTGCCAACGCCAGGAAAATATCCCTACAACTTACTTGATCTTACATCACTGTTACTTTTGGACTCTTTATTTCTTTTTTGTTGTTGTATTTTTTCGTATAATTGTATTTTGTATATTTGTCTGGTGTAGCGGTCGAGGAAAGCTTTAAAATGATGCCTCATTCATGTAATTTGATGATGTATTAAGGAAGTTATGGCGTACCGACAAAAAAATGGCCTTGAGAAATAATATATGTGATATGTTATTTGGGTCAGAATTTGTAGATAATATATTTATGAATATACTGTAAATGTAATTGTATAGTTTTGTGTTCGCGATAAGGAACGAAATATTTTGTGAAGATATAGGGATTTTATGAACACTCTGTGTAGGCCTATATACCATAAGGTTGTAATTGTTTGAAAAAAAAAACTAATTTATTTCTGTTTGTTACTTTTGTGTGTTTACAATCTTGAAATATACTGTGACTAGAGACTTTAGGTTAGAATAATTTCAGGCTATTTTTTATTTACATGTCGTAAAGTTGTAATTGTTTTCATGTAGGCCTACGTCCGTTTGCGACGGTTTAAATTACGACCCCTTGCCATACATATAATGTTTCAACAGTTGTGTAAAAAGTATTTGAATTGTAAATTGTAATTTAAACAAGTTGTGAAGTGAGTTAAGTTAAAAGTCTTTTATTTTATTTTATTAAGTGATGTTAAGCTGTAGGCCTAGGAATAGCGGAAACCGGCTATCTTGTTTATTTACGTTTGCATTCACAATCCGATGTTTTACGACTAAGACAGGCTTATGTCTAATAATTTCTCTATAACTTGTGAATAGAGTTTAGGTTTAAAGTGTTTTATTTTCTATTTATAATTAATTACAATACATTTTGTTAAAGTTATTTTCGGTTTTCATTTTCAGACGTTTAGAAATTGAATTGAACGTTACGATGATGTATTAGAACATTTTTTGCTTGTACGTAGGCACCGCTGCACTAATCTTTTACTTATTCCTTTATATATAATGAAATTAGGCACTTCACTGAAAGCGGGAAATAAATTATAAACAATCTAAAACAAATACAGCATAACAAATCACCAAACCAAAAGTTCCTTCTATGATTTAACGTAGAGAAAATTAAGCAAGGTTTTTTCACGACATTGGGGACATAGGCTAACAAATATATGTTTAGAAATTAAAAACATATCATCAGATTAAGACCTTTTATAGAAAACAAAGAGTACAAGTTTTAATCTTATATAGGCTTATGTTTTAAAACTTAAACATACTGAGAATAGAAACAGAAGTTAGAAATTAGTAAATAACTTATTTAAGGGGTTGTTTATTTCTGTTATGCAATACAACTTAAGGGACGGCTCTAGTAAAACAGAAAGCCACCTGCGACTCCTTATAGCGGCGGTAGGTTACGCGGTCATTGCTCATCCTAAATCCATTTAAAACCCGCAATTATTCAAATAGCGTTTTAAAAAAAATACCAAACTCTTGGGGACAAAATTCTTTATGCGAATGGCTTGGTAGTTTTTCGCTATAATTAATAGTGACAACATAAAAAAATATTAAAAATACATTTTTTAAATTGTTAATAAATATTAAACAAAATAATTTTCTTAGTTTTGAAAAAGCCATTTGCATGCAAATTGACCATAGCTTTAAAATGACATATCGTTTATAATTTTCCGATAAAAAATAAAGGAAAAATTTGGATTTTAATTTAACATTGGTGTTATGGAGTGTTTGCCAACATTGCCGACAGCTAGAGCCGACCCTTAATTGATGTTACTTATATATAAATTTACAAACTGGACAAATTATTAGAACAAGCATTTTGTATTTTTATATTAGAAGAGAGGTAATTTTAAAGTTATCAAATTTTGACCAAAATCTGATAAGGTAAAGCAGTATTTCAAACGGGTGAAAAAATATGACTAAAGAATACAGGGTGTTTGAAAAGTCTGGATACGGCTTAATATCTCAAAATGTACGAGTCTTATGAGATAGAAATAAAATCAGTTATTCACAACCATAAAAGAACTACTTTTTGGCAAGTTTGAAATTTTTCCCCGCCATCTTGGAATGAACTTCATTTTTTTTAATGGGAAGGTGGTCATGTGATACATCATTTCGATGTAGAATTTCAAGAGAAACCCAACGGTGAAATTTTCACATCCATATATTTAACCGATTAAAAATGGCGGCCAAAAACATTGAAATAGAGTTTTCCAATTTTGGCCCAGTTTGCTGTTCTATTTTTTTTTTTTTTATTAAAATATTAATTATTTTTCTTTTTTGATTCAGAATTACATAAGCTTTCAAACGATATGCTACACAACTGTATTTAATTCAACCACTCGAAATAAATTTTGAAAAATCAAAATGGCTGTAACTAATTTTTTTTAAATACTCCCGAATATCGTTGTGTGGCATATCGTTGGAAAGCTTATTTAATTCTGAATCCAAAAAGAAGAATAATTAATATTTTTTAGAAAAGTACTGCAAAGTGGGGCAAAATCGGAAAACAGGATTTCGTTGTTTTTGGCCACCATTTTGAATCGGTTAAAGATATGGATGTGCAAATTTTACAGTTGGTTTTCTCTTGAAATTCTACATTGAAATGATGTATCACATGACCACCTTCCCATTTAAAAAAAAATTAAGTTCATTCGAAGATGGCGGAACCAAGATGGCGGACAAAAATTGCAAACTTTCCAAAAAGTAGTTCTTTTATGGTTGTGAATAACTGATTTTATTTCTATCTCATAAGACTCGTACATTTTGAGATATTAAGCCGTACCCAGACTTTTTAAACACCCTGTATAATTGGCATAATTTTAACGCAGATAGTTGTTTGAATTATTATATAGTAAGCCTTTTTTGTTGTGTGTGTTTGCTATTCCCTAACCTAAACAAAATGCAGTTTGTGAAGAATAGTTACCTAATTCTAAATTTTGCAATTTGGTTGCTATGGTAATAAATCTAAATGCTTTCGTACAGGAATAATCTAAAATTAAGTTAACTTTATAATCCAAATCAGCTGTGTTATTTGTAATATGTAACAAAAGATGTTTGAATCATAATACAGTAAGACTTTTGTAACAAATTTATTTTGTAAACCTAACTTAAAAATCTGTTTGACATAAACAACGATTAACTGATTCGAAATTTTCTAAGTTGGTCGCTATGGTAGTAAATGCAAATGCATTCAAGAAACGTGTATTGTTAATAGGCCACACCTAGAATTGCTTAGAGTTACTTTTCATTCAAATTAGCTGTTTTATCATTTATTAGCTGTTATAGTGCTTGGAGTGATCCACGTATTTTGACCATATTGCATAGAGAACCCTTAAAATCAATATTTTGCAAGATCATGAAAATTTGTATGCTCTATCTATCCTAGTCTGTACGCTGGTTATGTATAAGTCAGGACTTTTTTATTTTATATAGCCTATACAGATGTGAACTAAGTGATTCCAGTGTTTTTTTTATCAAATAAAACCAAGGTCAGGAATTACCAACGACTAGTTTTTTAAAACAGTTTAACACTTAAATAAACAAATTTATATAATACAATAGACTAGGATAAACCCCTGCGTGCTCCTAACGCCAACTCCGTTGGTACCGTCTATGCACATAATCATGTTATGTTTTCTTTATAAAAAAAGTGTAGGATTAATAATAACCCCAAAGCTAAGATGGTAAATAATGTTAAATGTTCAAATCAAATTATTTCGCATGTTTCTATAACAGCAGATAATTATTTAAGGTTAAAAGAACCAGCAAGGCTTAGGTCTACATTTTAATAAAATTTTAAATCCTTTCTTTGTTATCCAAGTCACTTTAATACATTATATATAATTATAAATTAATACAAATACCTATTATATCCGTCTTGTGACTTCGTTGGCTTCTATTCTAAGGCACGTTTCGGGTCCATGGCCCCATCCTCAGTTAATTCGCTCCGTTAGAGTCGTTAAATATTTATATTACAAACAAAAACACACGAAAACAATACGTAACATTTAATACGCACATACATAGGCTACACATAAATCATATACTTATTTCTATAAGGGTTTTTTCTGTTACGTCCCTTTTTCGCCGGTCCAACTTAACCAATTTTTACGATTGAGGTGTCATTTTAAATCTTATGATCTAGCGCACCTGCGAATGGTAATTAAAAAAATCATTTCGTTTAGGGCTCCAATCCCAAGTCTTTTATTTATTTCTAGAGGGCGCTTTCAAAGGTCCAGTGTTTACCAACTTGCATTATTACGGTTTTTAACGTGATGTAATTTAACAGCTGATATTTTTTTGAATTGTAGGTGAGTTTCTAACAAACAGAAAAACATATTAAAATGCGCAATTTGCGCGCAGGCCCCCTAGTATCAACTTATTTTTGTAGGATATTTTATTAATGCACACATTCGCAAATCACGCGTGACACTGATGATGGATGATAGAGAACGTTTATATTAAGGCTAGGGGGTGTTTAATAAAACCCTAAACTAAAAGTTAGAAATACAAATAATTGCGTAAAAGTTTTAAATCAGCTGTTAATAGAAATATTAGAGCAAACGGCTGTTTTATCTGTTATTTTATTCAATTGGTTGCTATGGTAATGAATGTAAGTGCATTGAATAAATGTGAGTTGGTTCATCAGTCTAGGCCTAACCTAAGACATTTTTCGATCTAAATTTATAAATATTGAAATGAAAAATGTTTTTATCAAAATGAACTATAGCCTGTTACTCAGGGATAGTGTAGCTTTTTATTTACAACTATTTCTTTAATCGATTCTGTAGTTCCAGAGATTACCCCCTACATACAAACAAACAAATTTTACATCTTTATAATATCAGTATAAAAAATAGACTACACAATAATATACAAATACCAAATAAACAGTTTAAAGTATTTATCAACAATTACAAAACTAAATTTTAAACGTAAACAGGTTTTTAGTTTACAATACTATCACTTAATCTGAACCAAAACAAATTTCGTCGCTGCTACTCTCAGTATCCGTATTTAGATGGTCAATATACATTAGAGGACAAGTACATAACTATGGATATAACTATTAATACATGACTACGAAAGGCGCACGCAGATGCAGCCAAACTTTACTACACGTTACAGTAAGCAAAAAAAAAAAAAAATGCAAAATGTACAAAAATCATTGTTTTAATTTTTAAAAAGCTTTTCCAAACTAGAGTTTTAAATACAACTGTTTTACGACCCTTTAGAACCGTGCAATATAATCCAACGGTTGAATATTCCTAATTTAGATATAGCTTATTACTAAAGTACATATTTTGGTCAGCAAATTCCATGATTTGCTATGATTTTTTCTTAAAGGAGAAATGCACTCGTAACGGAAAATAACCTGTAACTGATGGAGTAATTTACCTCAATAGGAATTAATTCATAGAGTTCTGCCATTTTATTGACTCACAGAAAAAAATTAAAAATGTGATAGTCCTAACTGTATGAGTCAGTAGTCTAAAGATTAGTTTAAAATACCCAGTAGTATATAACTCTTTAGAAATTTTTTATCATTTAACTTTGCACTGTGGGACGACCCAAATTACTCAAACCAACCACAAAAACACACAGAACAGTAATCTAAATTTAAATTATAATAATTTATATATGCACAAAGATAACTTAATAAGATCGAAATTGAAATAATACTAAAAACAAACAAAACAAGCAACTATTAGAACATAACCTGAAGATTAATAAAGCAGCCATCACACGAATACTCAAACAATTTATTATGAAAGCCCACAACTATTCATTGAACCCCTAGTTATCCACTATTCCCATTAAACCACCCATATCCCAGACCCCCCTTCCCCCACTCACATTACTCAAGCCTACACCAAAAACCAAACCTCAAGGCCTTTTCGAACTAAGTACAATTAGTTTTTTTTAGCGAATTTCCATAGGAAAAATGAGCTATGAAGTGGCCCTTATGGTAAGACTCAAGGTCGGGAGTAGCAAATGAGCACCGATCATGGTCCAAAGAAAACGTTTTGGGGTGTCATTAAAAACCATATATATATATGTATATATATGTGTTCGCACTCTAGCGGCCACAGTTTAAGTCCGATTTTGTTCAAATTTGGTACACATCTTGGTTGTCTACGTCGCTCGGACGAGTTCGTTATTAAAAAAATCTAACAACCGGAAGCACGTTTTTTGACCGGAAGTAACTATTTTTTGAGATTTTTCCTACGAGAATTCATTTTTTTTAGAGTTTTTTTTCAACAAATATGAATGTAGGATGTTATTCTGCACATTTTGATGGTTTACGCGACCTTATAGCTCGCTTGGTTCCCCCAAAATCGATCAAAACGTAAAATACCATAAAAGTACTCCCCGGTTCAAAGCCATGTGGTGGATTTTACCGTGGGGTTGGCGTGCAAAGCACTTAGTGCATTGTATTGAAGATACTCCCAATACGGGGGTTGGCGTGCGAAGCACGCAATACTTTGTATATTGAAAATACTCCAAATATGCAGAATGGCGTGCGAACCATTTTACAGCTATTCAGCACCGTCGCGAATAGACCTATTTCCCAAATTTTTTGGTTGAAACCCTAAAACATAGGCATATAAACTTAATTTTGGAAATTTGCTCTCAACTCACGTCAGCGGTTCAGCTGCGTGGTCGAATTATTTTAAATATGTTTTACTAACTTGTATCAAATCCTAGAAAATGTCATAGAAAATATTTATTTCATATGCTAGTTCTATGATTTATAATCATTGATGAAGAAGAAAGAGTTAATATTTTAAATAAAACCGAACATATTTTACCAAATAACGAGGCAATCCAGTATGCCGAATATAGTGCATCAAAATCGAACCCAAAACATTTTTAAGGTCGTTGAGATTAAATTTGTTATAATATTAGGAAATTATTTGAAAACGATTTAAGTACACAAATGGAACGTAAACAGCCATTTTGAACACCCTGTAGTTTGTTGGATAGTTCTTGACAGTCGTAATAGAAAGAAATGATAAATTCATCTTTTAATTCATAAAAGCGTTATTAATCATACTTTGAAGTACTCGTTGGAAATGCTATAAATCTACAGTGTCTGTGTAGTAATTTAATTGTGCCGAGATAAGGTTATGCTAATGAAAAATTGTAGTTTGTTACAATTTCGGTGAATATCAACTAACCCAAGTTATAAATTATTAAAATTTTTCAAACTGTGTATGATTTATTACTTTACCATAGTATAAAAGTAGAGGGCTCCACCCCCGTTCGTCGCGACTACACAACCTCTGCTGCGACTCACGGCTTCTCCGTTCGTTATCCACGTACGAAGCAAATGCAAACAGTCTATTGTATACTCTGATATTTTCACGGAAACAACGATTGATTAGGACAGAGGCACTTGGATTTCAGGGTGGTGGGAGTAGCTCTGACCTGAATTCTGATGAATGCAAAGTAGGGCAAGAGGTACTTGGATCGTTGTATGGGTGGGGGTATTAATGATCTAGATACTGACGCATGCGCAGTAGGTCCGGATGTTTTGCGTGGATGACAGGATTTGTTTTGTATAATCTGGAGGCAATATTGAAAATATTAGTTTTAGTAAACTATCGCAGGTTTAGAAACTGAATGGCCTTTAGTCGTGACATATGTTTTCTCGTCTTGTTTTTTTCCTGATCTGTATTAATTTACTGAATATTTTAGGACCAATCTGTAAAACAAATACTTTTTAAAGCTAATTAAAGCCCCGGTCACACCGACGCGGGAACGGTCGCGGCCGTGTTTAAGTTCTTAAAAAAAATACTACCGATTTTTTCCACGGGAAGATCGCTGGTGGGAATTGGAAGGGGCACACCAGCGAGGGAAAGGGCGCGAAGCGAGAACCAGTATATCGTATTCATGTGTAGTGTAAGCGAATATTTAACATGGAAAAGTGTGTTGAATGTAAAATTTAAAAACTACGTTGAAAATTATGCTTCATAACTACAGTATACCAAGTCTTTGCCCTTCTTTGATGTCCTGTGCTTGAGCGTCAAAGTAAAGTTATTGCTCCACCGGAATACATTCTGGCAATAATGATCAAGTAGTTTGTGAACTCAATCAACAGAAAATCTACTACTTTATTAGCTCTGTCCCTGTTTGTTTCGCTCGCGGAGAATCACGGACAAGCCAATGCAAACCGATTATTGTTTACTCTGATATGTTTTACGGAAAGAAGATTGATTAGGATAGAGGCACTTGTATATAAGTAGGGTGGTGGGGGTAACATTATACATAAAGTAAGACGAAGTTTGGAATAGACATGCACCAACTCAAATAGTTTGAATTACGGTATGCGTTGTACTTTCACAATTAATATTTAAATAATCAATAATCAACATATGAAACAAATTTCGATATTGACAACTAAAGGAAATAATATAATGTAAAACCTAATGTTTGACATAATACAGTAGGCCTAAGTCTTTTTTGATGAATTTTGTTTTTGTTTGCTTCTACCTAATCTAAAAATAACTGTTAGACGTGAAGAATAATTACCTTATTCTAAATTTGCCAAGATGCTTGCTATGTTAATCAAGTGTAAATGTTTTCAATAAACGCGTTTTGTTTATAGACCTAACCTAAAATTATAAGAAGTTTTTTATTTAAATCAGCTGTTTTATTAATACGTAACAACACATTTTTAGTTGATTTTTCTTTTATTTTACTTTTATTTGTTTAACCTAACCTAAAAGAAACTTTTGCTTGTAAAGAATAATAAACTGATTCTAAATTTGCTAACTTGGTTGCTAACTTGGTTGCAACTTGGTTGCCTAAAAACCATCAATCCACACGCACCTGTCTTGAGGGGACTTCCAAAAATTCATAAACCTAATTCCCCTATCAGACCACTGGTTAATTTCATCCCAGCCCCTGGATACAATTTATCTAAAGAACTGGCTAAGTTAATCCGTAAACATTATTTATTCGGACAGGACTACAGCCTAAGGAACAGCATGGACCTTATTGAAAAGATAAAAAATATAAAAATAGAAAATTCCCACAAATTAGCATCATTTGACATAGTAAACCTTTATACCAATATCCCTGTCCAACAAACAATTGATATCATATACACCAACCTCACCAAAAATTCCAACCTACAAAAATCAGCAATAAACGAACTTATAAACCTCCTTAGAACAGTCCTAAATCAAAATGATTTCACCTTCAATAACGAATACTTCACACAGAATGATGGTCTAGCCATGGGCTCACCCTTATCTGGCATCCTATCTTAGATATATTTAAACCATATAGAGAATAATTACCTATTGGCTGATTCCAATCCTTACAAGAACAATATAATTTTCTATAACAGATACGTGGATGACACCATTATTTTGTTCAATGGTAGCGAGAGACAATTGTGCCTGTTAACCAAATTCATTAACAATATACACCCGAACCTAACCTTCACCTTGGAAATCGAAAATAACAATAATTTGAATTACTTGGACCTAAGCATATCTCGGATTAACAATGAAATAACTTTCAACATCTATAGAAAACCTACAATTACTGATAAAACTATACATAGTACATCCCACCACCCACAAGAACAAAAACTCGCCGCCTACAACTGTTATGTACACAGGCTCTTATCCATCCCCATGTCTTACGAAAACTATGAGAAGGAGAGAAACCTAATTAAGCACATCGCCCAGGCCAACGGATACAGGACTACTATTGTAGACCAGTTAATAGCGAAACATAATAGAAAAACACATAAAGCACTTACAGAGCCAAATATATTAGTAAAAAAGAAGGTAAAATACACATCATGTGAGTACGGCAACATATTCAATCACACCCTGAGAAATATAATGGCCAAGAACAATACAATAGTTACTTACCGTACAAACAACAAATTAGAATCGTTATTTAAAACAAAAACCGAAATTAATGTTGAGAAACATAACGCAACTGGCGTCTACAAATTGACTTGTAACGACTGCCCTAGCTTCTACATTGGTCAAACCGGACGTCCTTTTAACATAAGGTTCAAGGAACATTTACCACCCAGTAACCTGAGGAATATAAAATCCACGTACGCAGAACATCTCATTAATAATCTCCATTCCTACAC
>JAGFPH010010213.1:24151-35911 GCA_018207615.1 Philaenus spumarius
AGCTTTTAAACTTACAAAACTATGAATTAATTTTTTTTTTAAATTCCGCGGTTTTACGTTTACTCAGTGAAAAATAGGCGATGATAACCACCTAGGTTTTTCGCCTTTAAAAAAAAAAAAAAAAAAAAAAAAACAGTGAAAAATGCACCGATCAAGCAAAAACACAAAAAAGTCGAATGTTTCACTGTTTTTATTGTTTAAATTATTTCAGAACAAAAAATAATTGTTTCCAGAGGTGGGACTTTCAACTACAAACTATTACTCAAATTATTGAGGTTTACTGCTACATTTTTTAACGTAAAACAAAACTCTGTGACTGTTCTACGAAGTCAAAATGTCTATTTTGACTTAATACAAATGTTTTTCTAATTTAGTTTTGTTAATATTTCAGGAACTCACTCAGTCGGTGCTTAGCATTATGTTTACCTCGTGCTCAGGCTTCCAGCGCATCTTAGGTATGTTTTTGCCTTAAGAAAAAAAAAACAGATAAGCCACTAAACTAACTTTTTAAAATTAATTTCTAGAAAATTGCATTGCTTTTCAGGTTCATTCAAATTCACTAAAATGCGGTAGTAGGCCTATACATATTAAAAATAAAACTAGTTTTCCAATTATATTTACTGAACGTTACTCTTCCTTTAAGGTGGAGTTTATTTGAAACTGAACAGTGAAAGTTACCAAAGTGCAAGGCCGTAGCCAGGAAACTTTGCGGGGAGGGAGGTTCATGTCAGGACCAGGGACTTGAATTTAAACCCTTTTAACATGTTCACTGCTAAGGACGCACATGTGAGATTGACACTAAACAGTGCATTGCACGCCAACCTCCGTATTGGGAGTATTTTCAATACACAATGCATTGCGTGCTTCGCACGCCAACCCCCGTATTGGGAATATTTTCAATACACAATACATTGCGTGCTTCGCATGCCAATTTTAAGCCTATGCAATGCACAATGATGTAAAATATGTTGCTGGATCCTTTATTGTGTTGTCTATTTTATAATTTAACTTGCACTTTTTAAACCTAGTATTATTTTTTGCTACTAAATTTTGGGATTTCGAGGGGGTTTTGGCCCCCTACCCCCCCCCCTTCTCCCGGCTACGGCCTTGCCAAGTGGTAAATATTTGACCAGAATACAAATTACGTACTAAGCGAAAACAGAAAATTATAAAAGTTCCATCAATCTATTTGATTTTGATAGTTAACTGATAGAGTATATACATTTTGCATAATTAGTATGAAAATGTGTTTTAAAATTTAGGTTGCCCGTAGGTTTCTTTAAAACTTACGATAACTTAAACATTTAACGCGCTAAGATGAAATTGGTAAGTGGTCCTTTGTAGATCTGTGTTAACTTTTAAACCATTTTCGTTAACCAGAATATGTGTTTTTTCTTAAACACATACTAGTGTGCCTTTATATAAGCTAAGACTTTAAATAAAAGGTAAACAAACCAAATGCAGATTATTGTACCTGTGAGCTATATGACCAACCATTAATCAAAATGTATAAAGTAAACATTTGAAAATTAACACAAAGTAATTGCTTGATTTTAAGTTTTGTCTCCAAAACAAAAAACATTGTTTGTGATAACAAACTTAATTGATAAACCATTGAAAAACATTTTTTGGCGCTTTTAGGGGATTTTAATTTATGTTAATTACGAACATTTGGTTATATTGTATTTCGAGTTGTTAGCCAAGTCGTACTTTAATCATTAGATATACTATAAATCTATAAGTTCTGTTGACTTTACAGAATGGACTGCTCTGCTGATACTGTTGACCGTCGTCTCCGTAAGCCTCGGCCAGTCTCAGTACGACGAACCTGCTTACTCTCAGAACAACGCCGACGATCCGAATTATCCGTACGTTTTACAACTGTTCCAAAATCTACCGAGTTTTGAACGAAGGAATGACTTTTTCTTAAAAGCTTCAAAGTCCGTCCCGAGGATCGGCCGGCGACAAAGTAACATCACACTGCCAAAAGAAGAACAAAACCGTCCCGGAGTTTGGAAAAGAGAAGATTTACCTTTAAAAGCACCAAAATCCGATCCCAGAATAGAAAGACGCAACGATTTCTTTCTGAAGGCTTCCAAGACAGTGCCCAGGATCGGGAGACGTGACGATGTAGATCTCCTTCTGTCGAACAACAACTACCCTAGCATTAGCAAGAAGAACGATTTCCATGGAGTGGTACTTGTTTATTTATTTTAGTTAGATTTTAGTCAACACTGAACATGTGACTTGTCACAATCGAATTTTAACTTTATTAAAATGTAATTCACGATTTCATGAAATTAACATATTTACAGAAATACTAAAATCTAAAAACAATCAGAACAAAACATTCGGTCTACGCACCAATAGACTTTATCTATTAAGACATGTCTCGAAAGCTAATAAAATTTTACACAAATTAAAAAGAAGCACTTTTTAGAATAAAGCATCTGATAGAACTCTCTGAAGTCGTAGGATCGAACCGCGCTCCTGGCATTAAGTTTCCGTGTAAACCTACCCTCGTCGTCTTCATTTTAATAGCAATTATCACAAACATCTTCAATGGAATCATGCGAACAGGCCACTTCCCTTCATCATGAATAGGAGCTAAAATAATTTTGATTCCTAAACCAAAAAGTCTGCTTTCTTTAAGGAAAATCACAGGCTCATTTCGCTTCTTCCAAATATATCCAAAGTCTTTGAGAAACGTGTTTGTTCCCAGCTCACCCATCATCACAAAGTCGTAATTCGTCCGGAGCAATTTGCCTTTCGATATGAACACTCCAACTTGTAAAAGTTATTAACGACCTTTCTGATGGCTTCAACTAACGTCTACGATCTATTGCAGTGTTCATGGACATATCAAAAGCTTTTGATAAAAGACATGAATTCATGCTTTACAAACTAGCCCGCACCCCAGTTCCTCCATGCTATGTACATCTCATAAACTCATACCTCAACAGTAGATGGTTCCAGGTTGCTGTCGAATGTACTTTATCCACTCCTCGACCCATCGAAGCAGCAGGAGTTCTCCAAGGCTCAGTTCTCCAACCGTTACAGTGCACTAACGACATTCCATTCATCCCCAAAGTACCACTGTGACTCTTTGCTGATGACGCTATGTTTTACTTCAGGCCACTTAACCTGGAATATGGTTCGTCAGTCATCCAACAACAGTTGGATAGGTTGCAACCATGGCTCAGGAAGTGAAGAATTGCAGTAAATACAGATAAAACACAAGACATACACTTCTCCACAAAACGTAGACAAGCCAATGTGCAATTAATTCCTAACAAATCCCGCGTAGCAAGGAAACGCCATGTCAGATATATTAGAATCAAGCTTGACTCTAAACTAAAACTGGCCCGTCATGTCAACCAAACACTGGCAAGGGCTAAATCTGTCCGTGGCAGACTCTCCTTCCAGTCATTGACACCAATAGATCACTATCACTTCGAATCAGGCTGTCCATGTTCAAGACATACATCGTACGTATCGAACGTAAACATCTCTCAAGGGCAAAAAATCCCCACACTCGAGGGCGTCATCCTAAAGCTAACAAACTCAGTCAGGCACAGAGCCCAAAGCTCTCACCACACACACCTACAACAAATCATCACAGATCCTGCACTTCTGCAGGACAAAACAAAACGTTCTGTGTGTCTGGTTTATGAACCACCATAACCTTTTTTTTAAATCGAAGCTCATTCTTAAACATTAAACACTTTCAGTAAATATAACCAGTGTAAACATGGATTCACCATCTCATTCCCACACAAAATGCAATTCCCTTAAAGTCAAACATTTCAATAAAGTCATGTTTTTAATTACAGATATGCAGTCATTGTTTCTTTACAGATGCTGGCATTTATTAAGACCCCTTGACAAGTTTCCAGTAGTCTTAGAGGCAACCAAAAATACCTTTAACAATCTTTAACAAATTCTCAAAAATACCATTTCGAGTGCATTTGATACTTAGGGCCTACAGATAACTAAAACTATTGTGCTAAAATAAAACACAAACTCACATTGTTTAAAACCTTTAACCTCCGTATTTGAGTATTTATATTCGTGTTTGTAGAACTGACATGATATGTACTTAGTTAACTTATTAGGTTCTGAAATAATTTGTTATTTGATTTGATCATAGATCGGAGGAGAGGCTTCCGCTTGGCCTTGGTTCCGTAACCCTGATTTAATTCCAAAAGTCTTCAAGAAGAAAGTCGTTACTAAAGGTAAGTCAGTTTAAACTTATACATTACCCACAATGTGTCTTGGAAAATTACAGCCGTCCCTTCTGTTATATTAGTGGATATTTTCGGTTACAAAAGGTGAGGTGGAATCGATTTTATGTTTGTTGTTTAGGTCGAGATAAATACAAATTTTAAAGATTCATCTTGGGGTAGCCCGCAAAAATCACTGTCTTGGATGAAATGTGCTGAACAATTTTTCAAAATATAATTACTCGACGGAAAATCCTACAGTAAAAATGGCTAAAAAGATAGTCGAAAACGACGAAATTGTTCAGACTTTCCAAAAACTAATACAATTTGTTATTCAATAAAGAGTTGAGGTAGGTAAAACCTTACAGGAAGCTCCAACATGTTAGCAATACGACATTAGCCACATTTTTATTCAACACAAAATGACGACAGTTTTGTTCTTGTTTAGGTGGTTAGAGCTTTTTACCAAGCTTGGAGCCAATTTACAGTTGTCGGTTTTAAAGAGTTACATTTAAAAACCAGTTTTAAAGTAGGTTCATTACTTTGGCTTAGTTCAAGTTTTAAAGATTTTGGTAATTCTTTACAATTACCATTTTATGATATTGTAGTTAGACAATATACTGAACAAGAAGTAATGAAAAAACAAAAAAGTAAATGTTAAAAATCATTAATAATGATCAAGGCCGTAGCCAGGAAAACTTTTCGCTGGGAAGGGGGGAGGGGGGAGGGTCAGGACTGACCGGGGACTTGAATTTAAACCCTTTTAACACGTACACTGCTAAGGATGCACATGTGAGCTTTACACTACACTATGAGAAGCGGCCGACGCACAGTGCTTCACACACCAACCCCTGTATTGGGAGAATTTTCAAGACACAGAGCATTGCTTGTTTTATTAGAGTAAAGTATTTTTGTTGAACCTTCCTGGTTTTCTTATTTAATAGATCAGATCAAGCTCACAAGAGAGTAAGGCTGTAACCTACTGCATCCATGTGTATTGTACGTTGTAGTTTAATCAAGTTATTAAATAATAGTCCATCCCAGATTATTAACTTTTCTATATATATATATATATATATAAAACAATAATTAGTAACGTGACAACAGACAGTATGTACATTGACCATGAGATGGTTCTTACAATTTTAAAATTAAAATCATGTTTATTTCTAACAGCTAACAACAATTTATTTAAATGTAGACCTATATTATCAAATTTATTTGGTAAATAAAATTAATCAAATATCTCAGAAGTTAGGTTTGGATCTAACGTTAATAGTGTAGGTACGTTCGTCTGAACTAATTAAGTTATTACATTTTGGGAATATGAAAGACAATAAAGATTTTTTATAATAAACATTTCCATGTTCTTGGGCAAGAAGTCTAATGTTATCACCAGTTATTTCACAATTTGCTACGCCTTTTAGCGTACCTAATCTATTAATAGAGACAGTTTATTTATTTAATTTCCCAAATAACATTTTAGGGATATTAAGCTAGGCTTATCAGCACTATAAATCCAATCATTTCCTTTATTCACAAATATAGGAGAATCTAAAGTTTTATAAATCTTCCTTTCACATACATCTCGATTGAGCATAACCAAAAACAAATTTAATATACAATTTTTGTGTGTTGTAGAAAATAACCTATCTTTAGTCGAGCAAATTGACAGAAGTCCAGGCTTACAAGTTTTAAATTCATTTGTATCATATTCTAAAAATGTCCGTCTGTCAGGACTTATCAAGAAATATTCATTTTGTATTTGCCAGGTTATCCAGTACCCCCCTAGATTCATGGAATACCGGGTATACCTTTACTCTATATGATTCTAATATATTAGATTCAGAACCTAAAGGTATTTGTATTACTAATTTTATACTATCTTCAACAGTGTAAGCTTGAGCTTCAGCCATACTATAAAAATAGTGCAAGTTTTGTGGTTCAACGGTGTAGACAAAATGCATTGTTTGAGGTAGTCTTTGTTCAAGTTCTTTTAGTATTCTTAGAAATCTAGTGGGAGGAAGCAGTTTTGAGCTTACTTTACCCAATTGAGTGTATTCTAAGGCTTGATGAAATTCTACAATTTTAAATTTTGATTCCATGGCTAAACGCTCCAGTTCTCTGAACACAGAATTTAAATACAAACTTTAAATAATCTGTGTAAAAGCTCAAACCTACTTCTGAAGTAAAATGTTGCATGTTAGCATAGTAACCCTGCAAAACTGACACAACTTCCTTAATTCTATTGGTATTTAAAATAACATGGGCATGTACATCTTTCCTTATAGATAACCGATCACCTAAACTATGATATAGGTCTTGAGAAACCCAACTTCGCTAATTTCCCATTAATCAATTCCAAATCTTGATTATCCAAAGTACCATATAGTGTTTTCAAAAAGGTCCCACCTGCATTTATTAAACCCCTTGTTTTTGTACTAACTTTAGTGGGAATTAAAGAAATTACATTTTGAATCTCAGACAAATATGAGTTTACTTCATCTTCTATAAAACTAAATTACTTTTTAAACTTAAGTACCTACAACTGTTTTATTTATCATGTTCGAATTTATCAGTATAATTTTCTAGATTAGACTTCTGAGAATTCAAATGTTGTTGCTAGTCCTCGCTTTCTTTCAGCAGGTCTGTAATATTGAAATCCATAACAAAGGTCCATTGGGATCTGGTTAATAACACATCTTGGAGCCGCTCAAACGCTATCCCTTGGGTCAAGGCTGGGACATGGAGGGATATTGCCAGTATTAATACTAACACTACTAGAACAAAAACATTGTTATTAATAAAGATTGAAATAAAACACTCTTCTTTGTATGGTTTAGCCGAATCTATTTTTCATACAATCTCTGATAATTGCAAAACAAACATAATTTTATTATGTACCGCTACGCATTGTGTTTCTATTTGATCTCGAAACAATAACAATAATAACTATCAACAATTGATATCTTCATTTTGTAACGCTTTAACAGCAATAACAATCCAAAATAGAGTCATCAATAATAAACAATCATTTAATATAAACATAGCCATTCATAATTGTAATCATAATGTCCATATCAACAATAACAACAATTCACCCTGCTTGTCCAATTATAGCAAGATTTATTTATTCATAGATGGGCGGGAATCAGTAGTAGGCTAACTTATTAAGGATTTCTTAATATTGACATTCTTGAATGTGTCCCAAGTAACTGCTGACTGCTGGTATCTTACCATTGTGCATTGTAAGCCAACAGCTGCGGAGAGAAGTTTGCAGTATGCATTGTAAAATTACGTTTTCTATTAACAAGTTTGCTATTTATTTCAAATATTTAAACCTAAACCATTTCTCTTCAGTTAAATCTTCCTTGAAACAGTCTTCAGTAGTTTCAAACATAAGTAATTTCTTCAAACTCATTCAATAAAAATAAAATAATAAATTGTAAATTAAAATAATTTGTAAAATAAAATAATTTGTAATTCAAATAGATTTGTAAATCCCACTTCTGACACCAATTGTAAGGATGCGGCGGTTTTATATCATAGAATCAAACACAATTTTCCAAATTACACATTAATTATTCCAAATTAACAATATAATCAAACAGCTCTGCACATGTTACCGGTCCGACATTTCCACCTAGACTGAATTGTCTACCAAATGTCTTTTGGGTTCACTGTCATCATGACAGCTCAGCAAAATCGGCACATTCCAATGAAGCCAATAAACTCTGAATTCCAACTAGGAGTTTATGTACTGTATGCAATCTTATTTATTATTTATAACTATAGACCTGCCAGGTCACAATAGAAAGCAATCCTACTGGAACGAGTCGGTACCCCCACCAATACTTCAACCACACAATACTCGAATGTAAGACGTAGGCCTACTAGCACCGTTGAGAGACCGATTACACGATTCGAGGCATACATACGAGTGGATAGTTTAGTGCTACCCCCGTGTTTCGTAATAGTTGATCGTTGCGTGTAGTTTTCTAAAACGGCTAAGTGGGGTGAAGATACCACTTTAAAATTTGTGGAACCGTATAGAGACGATGAATGTTTATGGAATACGAGCCTGAATAATTATAAGAACAAATCGGCCAGTGAATCAGCGTTATTAAGAATTGTAAAAGAAATTAATATATCTGATTTTTGTGTTGCTGAGGCAAAAAATGAAATGAAAAATTTACGATCGATTATTTCCATCAATTCTTCGCACAACACTTTAATACACGTCTTTAAAAACTTTTTGATCAAATACTTTTTTCATATAGTGTTCAATTTTGCAAGAAAACTCGACTACTGGAAATAGCTGCTGACCTGAGTGACCTCTAAAAAAAACAATTTTTGAGAGTAGACGCTTCTGTCCCTGTGAAACACTCGCCTCCAGTACTCGCCCCAATGAGTCGTATGAGTTACTAATGTGCTGTACTAACGAGTGTGGACCTGGAAAGGACGCAACACGCACGGCACAGTGCATTGGTTTTGCCCTGTCACTTGTTTTAAACGCAATTCTAAAAACATCGGTCCGCATCTTTTCTCTTGAAAACACGGAAGTTCTCTTTATTATAAATTAGTAAGTGTGTTTAACATTAGTATTAAAGGATGTTTCCAAGGTGATCCACTAGGATTTGAAAGTCGGAATTTCTGCGAAAACGGAGGGTCGATAGTTCCGCAAATCATATTAGTGACACGGCTAGTGCAGCCGTGGCCGACGGCACCAGTCTTAGCGCCCGTAAATCTCAGGTCCACGCTCGTGTGTACAGGTGTACTCGTGTGCAAGCCGCCTTGAGCTTGGAAGAAACGTGTCAGCTTTCTCGCATAAGTTAGTTTCCATCAGTTGCCAATGAACACAGAAGGGACAGTCGAGTTGTTTTTTTCGGGGTGGGATAGTTATTCCGATTATTTTAATAACTCGATTCCGATTGTCATTATCATCCGAATATTTGCATCTCGAAAGGTATTTCCACATCGGACCCGCAGGGCTGCGCCGCGCTACGCCGAGCAATGGTGAGCTGCGCAAAACTGCGTGAAACGGAGCAAAACAGAGTCGGCACTACCGTGTTCGCAGTTGCACGGTGTGATCCGTGTTGCGCGGGCTTCGAAATGGAATCGGCAAAAGTCGCTTCGGCTTTCGTTGTAATTTACAATCGTCTAAGAAGAAAGAGAAAACCACGCTGTCATCGGGCGACGCCTATACCGAGAATTAGGGGTGGTACGGAGGGGAACGCCTGCTGAACGAACTCCGGCTTGGTGGTCGGTTTGGTAATTTTTGTCGCATGTAGTACTCACCCGAACCTGTGGAATTTGTTGACTTCTTTTCCTTCGCTTTCTCTCTTTGGAACGACGCCAGCAGGGAAGTCATTTTGGTTTTTGCTTCGGACACATCACATCCTACTTCACTCGCGAGTTCGCGCCAGGCGTCAGTTTTTCTGTTTTTCATGTGATAATTATTATCTTGTGGATACCGCAGTTCAGTTTTTAACCGATATCCATTAACAAGCGTCTCAAAGTTTCCATGGTTTCACTCGAAACACATTGTAAACCTTAAATGACCGTAAACTTACGAATGACAGGTTAAAAAGTGGCTGTTCTTTGCAAACGGCGAGAAAGAATACGCGTCCGTATACAGGGCGCAAGGGCAAACCGTTCCTTTGATGTCCACCAAAATGCCGACATCGGCCGGATCGTGTTCGGGGATGTTTGCGAATGCACGATGTTGCGCGGTTGGTCGTCCACACTAAGCGCGCCGTTCGACGAGCGCACGTTCTGCGCAGCGCGTCCAATGTGGAGGGGCTTAAGAAAGACTCTGGTTAAGCGCGCCGAATCAACAAAGCATATTTCTTTTTTCTATCCTCTCACACCACCTAGTGGATAACACTTGAAATTGGATGCGACTAAAAACAGAAATTGTACTTTAAGTTTGCGATGAATATTGATTTAATTTTAAATATATTTGAAAAATTCGTTCTGTCTTTGAAAATTACAATTAATCAAACTCAAATTTTTTTGTCGGCAGTGAACGAGCCAATACTACAAATTTGGGAAGCGGATTCTACCGAGCCATGGAACTCTATCGGACACCAGGACCAAGACTTCATTAACAAAGAACGCGTAGAGCCACGACTACAGGCGGAGGTTTAAAAGTGTAAAATATATGTCCATAGCTAGTATTCCGTTGAAATTATACGGTCTTTGCAGAAATGTTAGCAAATGCAAAACCATGCCATATAATCATATAAAATATAGGTACTCATTACATTTCATTATTAACAAAGAAATAGGCGTTAGGCCTATTCTGCAAGTTTTGAAAGTACAGGCTTAATATGTATGCCGGTATCCGTAGTGATAGGCCGTTATATGCAAGGCCATTCCAGAAATATTAACAATACAAATATGATTCAGTCCTGTGCAATACTTATCAGTACCTCTTTTTAAGAATTCTTAATCTTGATATTTTTAATTAATTTAGACATTAACGAAAACATCTTTACGACTGAAAATCATTATCATTTATATTTTCTGTGTTAGTTGTTTAAGTAAATCACTATAGAAATTGTTATTTTAGTAAAATTATAAAAATAATTAAATCCAAAAAAAACTCTTTCGTTCGGTTTCTAGTGTACGAAGTACAGGTTCAATATTGAATTACACTTAATCCTTGTAGAGCACTTAGTTCATTTTAGAGTCAGTCTTTTATAAGGTAGGCTTAAATCCGGTATACGGTGGCAAGATAAATAAACATTTGCATAATATTGTGGTAAACAGGTAAAGGTATTTGGTTCGGTTGTGTGGGCTATGGTATATTTCCTTTAGAACTGTAAGTAGTGTGTATAAATCAATATTATATTTTAAAATAATAAACACAGCATTGTTTTTGTGTTTATAATAAAATGATACATTCTTTTCTTTTTGTTTTACTGATCTTTGAATTTGAAACTAAAACCCCAGAAAGAGTGACTTTCCAAATGATGTAGTTTTCTGCTGCGGATTGGAATTTGGCATAACTTTTGAAATTCTATAGAGAAATCTTAAAGCGCGTAAATATAATAAGCGTACGTTTAAAACAATGTATTTATTAAAAGTTTCTGTACTTTAACAAACTAAAAAATATACATCCCAAATTTTTTGAAGCTAAGCCTACAAGGTAAATTTTGTTTATATAAAGCAGTCAAACCAGATGGACGTGTGTTCTTTATGTGTCCCAAATTTCGACTACGTTGACAGATCAGAAAGTCAGCCTTCGCGATAAAGAGTGAGAGAAGCGAAGCTTGCGAGTATACATTTCTTTTTGATAAAGTTGCCAACGACGATATAAGATGGTCGTGTGTTCTTTTATACCTCAAATTTCGGCTATATTTAGAGATCAGAAAGTCAGCCTTCGCGAAAATGAAACGAAGCCTGCAAGTATAATTTTTTTTATGAACTACCTTGTCAAATCAGATGGACGTTTGTTCTTTGTATATCCCAAATTTTGGCAATGATTTTAAGAGATCATAAAGTCAGCCTTCGCGAAAAAGAGCGAGAGAAG
>JAGFPH010010214.1:0-12182 GCA_018207615.1 Philaenus spumarius
TCAATGCTACACAAGCCGGCCACCCGCTCTGATACACCCTGTATTAACAGTGGCGTAGCCAGGATTTATTTTCGGGGGGGGGTCTCTCCCGGAAGAAAATTTTGAAATTTAAGTCATCAAAATTACGTTTTTTGTAGTCCTAGACTCATGAAAATAACAAATATGTGTTAAAACTTTCCAATTTGTGTAGGTGTTTTTAGCGAATTTGTATAGGAAATTATAGCTACTGCTATGGTTTGCATTTTATCTTTAACGCAGTCGTATTTACCTACTGATCCAATGAATGACATAGATTGGTTTCCTGGTTTGTACAGCGTCTTGTAAATGGAATGGAAAATGCACCGCAAATGGCGAATGTACAGGTTTAAAGTAATACATTAAAATTTATTTTGATTTTGTTGTGTTAGTGTTAATTACATAACACAAGTAATTTGACAAAAGAGAATTTATTGTACTTTTGCAAATACATATGTATATATTGTCAGTAATGCACTATTTTAGCGTCTACTACATAAAATAATTGTCATGACACAAACAGTTCTGTCTGAAAGTTCTTGCCTATGCCTAAAGTTCTTGTAAATTAAAATGAAATGAAATGAAAATTTATCGTTCCTTTTGTACATTATCAAAATCAAAATAATAAATAATTTAAAATTACATTAACAAAAGAGAAATGATAAAATCATTTATCTTGCAAATCAATTACATAAGAATACATAACCTAAAAATGTCTAAATATATACAGTACTAAAAGGAAAACAATTTAAACTACCTCGATGATATGAAAACATGTTTGAGGTAGTTGAGTAATTATTAACAAATTCAAAGAAAAAAAATTAAATTAAAATAAAAATGGCCGACCGGCTTCCAAAGATATTATTAAAATCAATATCAAGTACGGTACATTTAAAAAACAAAGAAACTTAAAAACTGCAGCTTCTCTGCTTACCATAACAAGAGAGAAAAATATACTTTGAAAAAACAGCCTATATACAATTTATACTGTAATAACAATAGCCTACATATATCTACATGTAGACGTATACATACAAAACATCCACACACAATACATACACATACATTTATACACAAAATACATAGACAAAATACTTACACATCAATACACTCATATAATACACATACATAATATAGATAGATAGATAGATAGATAAATAGCCTTTATTTCATTCGCAGATATGAAATGTAGAAAACAGTAGCAAAATGTACCAGAAAAGATGAAAGCACTTTTAAAATTGAGCATTTGATTTGGATGTTTGCCTTTACATAATATACATTCATTCTTATATAGAAAAATAAAAATAAAATGTTAACTTTATAAAAGAATTTTTCTGTTCCCTTTTGACATCACGTCTAATACGTCATTAGCATTAAACTTTACAGGGTAGTGAATTGACATGAGTGCGAGTCCAGTCAGCCGTTCACTTTCCATGCTGTTCCGAAGGTATGACTTAATTCTTTTCAGCGAGGAAAACGATCTTTCTACTTCAGTTGTGGATACTGGTAGTGTAGCTAGCACACATAACAAGTGGTGGATGTTTGGATAGAAGTTTTTGTCACACTCGTCCAAGACTTGCATGAGTTTGTGGGGTCTGTCTTCTTGTTCAAACTTTTGACACTTTGCACACCAGAGAAGATATTCTGATTTCACTTCTGCTTCTGACGCACTGTCACTATAAAACATTTCCAGTTTACCAATAGCCTCCACCTTTTCAGAACTCGCATATTTTGGTATCAGAATCTCAAGTGATTGTAAAATGTCTCTGTTTTTTCCAAAACGCTCAACTAAGGCAGAAATTAGTCCGTCCAAGCAAGGAACGAAAATTGTTCTCCGAAAATACTCCTCAGGGCTGTTGTGCGGGTGATTATCTCTCGTTGTTTGCCTAACAGTTTGGCGGGGCACGTCTATATCACTTTGAAAAATGTCACCTGCAATCATTTGGGCTTTTTTAAATAGGTCTGAAAACTGTTGCACATCATTATCAGCTGATGGTTCACGTAAATGTTTGAAAACATCAAGGATGTTATCGGCGAACCTTAAAGCCGATGACAGGTTACATTGTGGACTTTGAAAGTATTTAGATAGTGGTAAAGTTAGGTTGAAGACAAAGTCGCAAACAACCAGGCCCAAAATAAAACTACCTTTCTCGACTGCAGCTAAAAGTGTCGATGCCGTTGTTGATATTGCTCTTTGAGTACAAGAAAGATCTTGAAGGCTTAACACTATAGCTGGAAATAGTTCAATAAATGAAGTAACTGCGTCTTGCCTTTCGATAAATCTAGTCTCACAAAGACCTAATAGGCGTTTCTTCTTTGATTCCGGTACCAAGGTTTTTATGTTATTTTTCAATATTTCACCAGCCTGAGAGTTGTTTCTAAACATATTTGAGACTTCTGCTACAGTACCGAGGCAATTTCGGATGGAGGGAACCGCAAGAGAATCACTCAGAACTAAATTCAAGCGGTGTGTTGCACAGTGAACATACAATGCTTTAGGGAAAACTTCTTGTATTCTCTGATGAACACCAGATAAGTGGCCACTAAATGTCGAAGCTCCATCATAGCCCTGGCCAACTAACTTGTCCATATTAAGGCCCAAACTACTACACATATCCAAAATAGTTTTACTTACTGTTTTTGCGGTCAAATCGCCTAACTGTGTAAATGATACAAAATCTTCTTTCAATATAGGCCTAAGTGTAGTGTCATTTGACACCTATCGAATACACAGAGCAAATTGTTCCTTTCCAGAAACATCTAGTGTTTCGTCTCCCAAAATGGTAAAACATTCGGCATTATTTATAGACTTTACAAGATCTGTTTGACTCAAATTTCCACAAATACGTATGACCTCATTCTGAATGTCTGGGCTAACATACATAGCATTACGATTACTTTTTTCAAGATGTTCCTTTAAATCCTTATCAGTAGTGGCACGAAACCTTAAAAGGGACCTAAAGATACCTTCTTTCTTAAAAGGTTTTTCCACTGTTATGGGGCCGTCATCTCTATGCCCTCTTAAGGGTAATTCATACTCCCCACAAAAAATTAAGGTTTCAATAATTGGCTTCAATAGAGCTCTGTTTTTCATTCTTTCCTTGGTTCTCTGTGAGTCAAGTAAGGTAGCCACATCGTCAATTTTGCCACTACTGACCTTTATATAATTTTCTGCAGCTACCATAGAAAATTTGTGGTAGTTTGTGTTGTTGTGAGACTCAAATTTTTCCACGGCATCCTTCCATTTCCTAAAAGGGATCACCACTAATGAGCCTAATTTTTGGTTAGCCCCTTTTCCAACATATTCAGAGCAAAACAGTACACAATACTTGCAAAAAACACCATCTTCATCCTTGGAATATGCCAGCCAAGGCCATTTATGTAACCAATTTCTTTGGAACCTAAGTTTTTTTTTATTCATATCACTGACAGGAAAGTTAAATTTTTCATCAGGAACGAATAAATCATTCTTCAATACTTTACATTTCAATTCAGAAATATTACAAAGTTGAGTTTGTTTAGTATTAGTAGAGCCTACATTAAAAATTATAGACGACACCTTACCTATATCCACACAAGTTAAACTTATGCCAGTGTTGGCCACGTCAATCTCAGTTTCTGTTTCCTTTTCCATTCGTGAACAACAAGGTAAACTTTCTTTACTTGAACTCATTTCTACTTTTGGCTCAATTGCTTTCTTGCTTGCTGGTGCTGACAATGGCTTGAAGAATTTATAAATCTTATTGCTATTGCCACTATTGCTACCACTGGGAGTATTAGTTTCCTTTTGTCGTTTCATGTTTACTTCACACTTTAATATTCACTTTACTAATATTGTAATATTACCTTAACCGTACCACCACCAGTAAGAGAAAGGTTTGTCACTACACAAGTACACAGTACACTACTAATAAACAGACTAATTGAGACTAACAGACTGGCCAGCCGCCAGCCGCCAAACAAACTGTTTTCCCCCTTCCACGCTTACACTGAGCCCTGCAATATGCTTTAACGCGCCACCCCACGAGCGTAACCTGTTTTTCTGCTTACTCTTACCGTTATACTATACTGTTTTGAGTGATTTCATTTCCAAACATTTCAAACTGGTTGTGTTCAAATGAAATGTTATTATCTGAAAACGGGTGTTCTCTTTTCTGTTTTAATCGTATCTAGTTTTAGCGTTGAGGAGACGTCAATTATTCCCCAAAATATTGATACAATGATTTAGAACTATGAAATACCTTATTTATGTTATTTTGCCATAAATATATAGTTTTATTTTTATTCAAATGAAAAAAATTGAGGTTATTTTAAAAAACTAACCAAAATATTGATTTAACGATTTAAAACTATAGAATATAAAAATAGCAAAATGTAAAACATGCATTTTTTCCAAATTTCGGGGGGGTCCAGACCCCCTTGACCCCCCCCCCTGGCTACGCCACTGTGTATTAATGATTGACTTAAACGAAGCTCTCCTCTTGAAGGGGACGAATTTATACCGTGAAGTATCCATTATTACGTGTTTCACTTCGAACTTTGGTAGGCTTAATGACATTTTGTGTTAACATGAATACAGATGCAGCATTACCAACTTAACGACTTGACTCGTCCCGCTGGCTTCATCAAAACTTCAGCAACGAATGTTTGATCATGAATTGTGAATATTAAAACGGGCAATACAAAAATAAGTATAACATAATAAAAATTATATACATGAACATAAAACCAGGTTTAAAAATCCATCAGAATCAAGGACCTACAGAAAAATTTGGGTTTCATATTGCAAATAACCATGTTTATGAAAAACAAATACTCCTATAAATCGAATTGTTAACAATCGAAAAACATTAATTAATTGAACTATTTACAAACCGTGCACCTCACACGCACGTTCGGCTCTTACAATGAATTGATTGTGTTCGAAGTAATTTAAGTAGTTTATATTTGTACGTTTTAGTATATACAAAGTGGCTGTGATAAGTGTTAAAACAATTTCGGCGATAAACTACTTCTAGTCCGGTCAATATAGACATTTTAAATAACAAAAATTCCCGGAGAGCCAAGTATTGGTGGAGAGCTGGGGTTTACCATTACAAATAAAGTTTTAAAAATCCCCATCTATCCTATGTGTACTACAAAAGTTATTCGGGGTCAAAGGTAAAAATTTGAGGTTTTTTGGATTTTCTCGAAAACGGTAAGATCTTAAAATTCTCTACAAAAATGGTCTTCATGATTTTTTTCCTAAGAGTTACCATTCCTGAGATTCTAAGAGTCACATTATACATGATATGCACATATAAGCCACGTATATACATAATCAGGCACTTAAGACAAGTATAAATACCTATTTGTGTCTCTTTTATATAGCCTATATTATACTATTCTGAAAACATGTATTCAAAAGATAGTCAGTCCCTAACTGAATTCCTTCTACCCACGTGGCCTTGAAAAACATCTGGCTATTCTATTGTCCGTAGGTCTCGTTCATATACCTGTTTCTTTTAGTGCTAAAGGTTCAGTCCAAGTGAATATACTGTACAGTACGATTTTTTTAACCGTGCCCTCGGCTAAATTGTACTAACCTGAATGATAACATTAGAAATCGCTCTGTCTACTCCACGAAAACTAAGCCTAGCGGCGTGAAACAGGTAAAACCGAGCTTCAATAACACTGACATTTAATACACTTAGAAGCGATGTAAAATTATGAAACTTTCACGGATACGCAGATAAGAACCATACGATTCGTATGATGTAAAAGAAAATCCATTACAAAACCTATTTCATATTTTAAAAATCAATATTACAACAATGTACTTTAATAAAATGACATGAAATTTTCACATCGCTGAAAAGTTTTTTGTTTGTTGGTCAGAGACAAAGTGTTCGCGAGAAAGTTTTAGATAAAGGTCCAAATTAAATATTTTATTTGAAACATTTTTTCGTTTGACTTACGGTTTGCTTGGTAGGGATGTCTGGAGTTAGATTCCGGGGAAAACTTCCTGCCTGGGGGGAAGTAGGAATACTTGGTGTCTGGCATTTACCTTAACCACACCACAGTATTATTCGAACAAGAGACGACTCATTCAAGTAGTTTTTATTTCAATAATTTTATTCGAATAATTATTCAATCAGTTTTGTTTAATCGAAGTTTGTGGAACTGCCTTTACAATCCCTCCCCGCTACACCGCTAGCCCACCGTGCGCTAGCCGAGCCGAGGGCACGGTTAAAAAAATCATACTGTACGTACGTATTACAAGCGTCTACCATTTAGGTTATGAAACAGTTGTGGTTGATCGTGGAATGCCAACTTTAATCGAGGCTAGTGTCGCGAGAGGTGATGAGTTTACTGAGTATTCAAGAACTCAAAAATCCGTTACAATACACGTGGATTGCAGAAAATCATATACCCGGAAAACTTCAATCGCTGCAGTAAAAAGACAAAGTGAGGAGGAACAGGGTATTACTTCAAAAAAAGTAACAAATTAACAGCTGCGAGTATTGCAGTGAAACAGGCTCAAAATGACGCAGATGTCTACATAATTGAAACGGCAATAGAAAAATTTAATGCAACAAACACAACAATTGTAGTTGGTGAAGATGTTGATTTGTTAGTACTACTTACTGCAAGGACTCCAATGGATAGAATTATTTATTTTCTAAAACCTGGAAGGGCTCAACAGCGAACAGAAATATATTCTTCAAAAAGTTTAGCTGCTTATCACAAATGCCAAAACTATATTTTATTTTTACATGCGATTACCGTCTGTGACATTTCGTCAGCAATGTACAGAATGGGCAAAACGTCAGTATTTAAATTATTCGAAAAAAAAGATTTGACTGACTGCGCTAAATTATTTACAACAGAAATTGATTCCACACCTCAAACAATAATTACGGAAGGAATTCGCTTTCTTCTTGCGGTTTATGGAGCTCCAAAAAAATTACTTGCATTGATAAATACCGATACTTAAGTTTTGTAAAAAATACGCGAAACAAGTACAACTATCATGTCTTCCTCCAACATCGGCATCTGCTTTTCAACACTTGTATCGAGTATACTATAAAGTTCAAACATGGCTAGGCAATAAACTGAACCCAGAAGACGGGGGTTGGAAATTGATAGATAATACTCTGGAACCGATTCAAACTTTACTCCCACCTGCTCCAGAAAAACTCCTTGACACTATTTTTTGCAATTGCAAAAAAGGGTGTAGTGCCAAATGTGGCTGTAAAAAAGTCGGGTTGCTGTGTTCTCCAGCGTGTACCAATTGCCAGTCTTGCTCAAATGTCCAGTTGAGTACAACAGAGGAAGATTCCTGTGATTTTAATGAAGAGACCAATGACTCAGCCACATTTGAACAATCTATGAACATCCAGCAAGAGGAAGAGGAAGAAGAAGAAATCGAAGAAGACATGATTGTTGAAGTAGACTTTCAAGAGAATGAACCTGATTAAAATATCTAAAGAAATCAAAACAATAGTCAACCCAATAATCAATAGCAATATCTATACTAACGACCGTTGGTTCTTGGTGAAATTCCATTAAAAATAAATAAATGAAAACTTTTTGTACTGTTTCACAAATCTTTATTGAGCCGTGCCGACCTAGGTTTCGCCAGCTACGGCATTATCGAAGGCAACTTAAAGACTAAAGGAACAAGAAAAATTCCAACACACAGCAGTTGGGTACAGGTAGGCCAAAATACCGTTAGTTTAGGGATGGGGGAGGAATCGAACTGGTCAATAATAACGGTTGCAGAAGTGGCGAATTGCTTAAATCTATTTGTTCGTTTAAAACTAAACTTACGTCCTTATTAATTAACCTCTTAATTTCTAACATTTCCAAAGCATCTAACTCATTACCCTTACAATTAACATGAAGTACATCAAAATCTGTATTTAAATTAAAGTCTAAAATGTCATGATGTGTTTTTAAATGGTTAGAAAAACTAGAGTCATCATAGTTTAAGTGTCTTCTATACCTTGCGTAAAATAGCAAAAACATGCACTTAGTACTACCGGTACCGTGTTTCGGACGCAGTTTTTCAACCTAAAAAGTTGTGAAACATCTTAAATTGTTCTTAAAGGCTTTGTGCTTTTGTCTTATACCTCATAATTGAAAGAAATCGTCGGCAACTCCTTTTAATAAACCGTTTAAATGAGTAAAAAACGATTATTTTTAACGCATTTTTTGGGAGTTTTAAGCAATAATTTCCATATTTTAAGGTAACACGTAAAAAATATAAAGCCTTCTTTATAACTTAAAGTAGTTTCCCAGATTATTAATTTATAAATAGAATCCGAAACACGGTATTACGAATGCATGTTTCAACGATTTTGCTGCTTGAGTCAGGCCTTTTGCATTGAAATCATACTGTACACTCGGAGTTTTCTTCAAGGTAAAGAAGAGCCTTAATCGCCAACTTCTATTTCTAAAAAAGATTGTTAAAAAACTTATATTCCCTAATAATAATGGTAAAAATGAAACTACAGATAAATGGTGCAGAAACAATTACATCGGTAAAGTTAGTGTTACCGTAGGTAAATTATTAGAAAAGAGAAAGCATTGTAGACCTGCCTATTACAATAATAAATGTCTGGGAAATATTTTAAATAATTCCAAAGACAAAGTTAATAAATTTTCAAAAAGTGGAGTGTACAAATTAAGTTGCAAAATTTGTAATGCAGCTTATGTAGGGCAAACAGGTCGTAGTTTTAAAACTAGATTAAGCGAACATAATAGAAGTTCGCTCTAACGATTTTGATTCAAATTTTATAATTTATTAGGGACCTAAAGTACCATAAACTATAAAATTTTAATCAAAATCGTTTGAGCCGTTTTTGAAAAAAGTTGGTTTTTCCGTTATTTTATGGATTTTTATGGGGAAAATTACTCTTAAAAGTTCCTATAATGAGGGAGAAAGTATGTGTCAGTTTCCTGATACCGTTTATTTAAATTCCATTGTTTTTTACAACCAAGCAAATTTTCATTTTCTGCACGCAGGCAACAATGCAAGGAAGGAGCAATATTACATTCGCCAATTTATTGCAAAGCTTTATCTAGAACGCGTCCACCTCTTTCTATCGCTGTGGCTATTAATTTTTACAACTTGCCGATATTAGCTCCATGTCGCCGCAACGGCAGTCATCAGGAATATCGGCAAACATTCTTTTACAAACATCCCCGGTGAGAAATAATTACTTTCAGTTTGGTCAGTCTTTTATCCTTACTTAAAAAGCAAACGCCTACATACATGTTCAACTATGTTCTAACCTCAAAGCCGATCAAATAGCACATTGTAGCCCACATCAGTTTTTCAACTCGTATACAAAATAATTCGACCACGCAGCTGAACCGCTGACGTGTGTTGAGCAAATTTAAAAAATTAAGTTTATAGGCCTATGTTTTAGGGTTTCAAGCAACAATTTGGTAAATAGGTCTATTCACGACGGTGCTGAATAGCTGCAAAATAGTTCGCACGCCATTCCGTATTTTGGAAGTACCTTCAATACACAAAGCATTGAGTGCTTCGCACGCCAACCCTCGTATTGGGTGTATCTTCAATACATAATGCATTGCGTACTTCGCACGCCAACCCCATGGTAGAATCCACCACATGGCTTTGAACCGGGTACTTCTATGGTATTTTACGTTTTGATCGATTTTGGGGGAACCAAGCGAGCTATAAGGTCGCGTAAAAAAGCAAAATGTGCAGAATAACATCCTACAGTTATATTTGAAGGAAAAACTCTAAAAAAAAATCATTCTCGTAGGAAAACCCTCAATAAATAGATACTTCTGGTCAAAAAACGTGCTTCCGGTTGTTGGATTTTTTTGGCTAACGAACTCGTCCGAGCGACGTAGACAACCAACATGTGTACCAAATTTGAACTAAATCGGACTTAAAATGCGGCCGCTAGAGTACGAAAACATATATATAAATATATAAGATGTTTAATGACACTCCAAAACGTGTTCTGGGGACCATGATCGGTGCTCATTTGCTACTCCCAACCTTGGGTCCTACCATAAGGGCTACTGCAATAGCTCATTTTTCCTATGGAAATTCGCTAATAAGGAGTTTGTTTTGATTAAAGTTGTAAACAACGTACGAACACTCGCTGTTACTGTTTATTTAGTAACAAAGTATATAGTGACCTGCTTGAAGGAAAAAGGTTTTTTACTCTTTAAAAAGAGCGTATTTGTAAATCATGATTTAATTGTGAACAGGTACAAAAGCAGTTTCGCCCGGACAGTGGGCGAACGTGGAAAAATATTATTGTTCCGTTCCCATGAAATGTTTACAGAGTATAAGCTTTGTGTTATTTGTAAAGAAAACGCTTCGTTTATTTTAAAGCCAGTAAAACTAAGTATCGACCTAAAGCCGAGTCGATATGCCGTGGCGTGACCTGACCGCGCCCACCAACACACGTATAGTGTTCGCTACGCGAAAAATATCTTAACTTGTTTGTACCGGTAAAAGCAATTGTAAGGCTCTGTCCCAGACGTCGTTGACTATTAAATTAAACATTTGTTGTAGCCTGACTAAACAAATTAAATATATTATAATAAAGTAACTGATGTATTTGGCGTTTGTGTATACTAACACTATTAAACACAGGTTATGGGAACTGAAGTACATTTTGACATAGGGTTTTATTTTAAGGGGAAACTTTGACGCTTTATAATTGTCAAATTCCGAAAAACTACCTATTTTAGTCGTTACAACGGGGCGACATGCTAAAAATGTGACTCAAAATGCTACAAATAAGCCAAATTTGATCAAAATCGTTAGAGCCGTTTTTTTATAAAAAAATAATAACTGATTTTTTTAGAGTTTTTGCCAAAAAGGGGGTTGAAATTTTTCAAAACCGTTTTTCGTGCATCTATAAAGGCCTACTTGACATGCCTGGTGCAAATTTGTTTGAAATCGATGGAATAGTTTTCGCTCTAGCTTTGTGTACATACAGACAGACAATTTGTAGAAACCACTTTTTTGGACTCAGAGGGTCCCAAAAAGGATATTTCCACAAAAATCTCAACATCGATTTTTTTGCGATCACTATACTTTCTCTATACTATCACTCTTTAAGTACTAACTCTCTATAAGTACTCTCTAAAAAATCATGCAAACGGAAGGTTGTGTTACATTATTTCAAAGCTTAATTTCCATATGAGACATGTAACAGACTAGCTGACCCGTGCGGCGTTGCCCGTGGTGGTTGGTATTTTCAGTCTTTTTAACGTAATTGTATTCTTTTTAAGTGTTCAGTCAGTCAGTGGTATTTGGCTTTTATATATATAGATCTTAAATAATAAAAGCATTATTGTCATAATAATAAAAGATCTGAAATTATGATTTTAGTAACTTTGATCCCCCAAACCCCTCCTAAAATTTCGAAATTTTTCATACCCTTTCTTAGTGAGCGCCTATGGCCCTAGAGGAAGCTATATACCAAATTTAATTTCAATCTGTTCGGTAATTTTGGAGAAATCGTGATTTAGTAATTTTTACCCCCCAAACTACCCTAAAATTTCCAATTTTTTAAAACCCTTTCTTAGTAAGCACCTATGGCCCTAGAGGAAGCTACATACCAAATTTAATTCCAATCCGTTCAGTAGTTTTGAAGAAATCGTTTTTTAATAACTTTGATCTCACCAAACCCACCCTAAAATTTCGAATTTTTTCAAACCCTTTCTTAGTGAGCACCTATGGCCTTAGAGGAAGCTACATACCAAATTTCATTCCAATCCGTTCGGTAGTTTTGAAGAAATCGTGATTTAATAACTTTGATCCCCCCAAATACCCCCTAAAATTTCGAATTTTTTTAAACCCTTTCTTAGCGAGCGCCTATTGCCTTAGAGGAAGCTACATACCAAAGTTAATTCCAATCTGTTCGGTAATTTTGGACAAATCGTGATTTAGTAATTTTAACCCCTCCCCCAAATCCCCTAAAATTTCCAATTTTTTAAAACCCTTTCTTAGTAAGCACCTATGGCCCTAGAGGAAGCTACATACCAAATTTCATTCCTATCAGTTTGTTAGTTTTTTAATAACTTTGATCCCCCCAAACCCCCCGGATGAAGGATAATAGCTAAGTTAAAAGGTAATGACAACAAATGTCCATACAATATTGTAGTATTACTGTGTTGGTATAGGA
>JAGFPH010010214.1:21705-41553 GCA_018207615.1 Philaenus spumarius
TGCTTTGTGTATTGAAGACAATCCCAATATGTGGAATGGCGTGCGAACCATTTTGCAGCTATTCAGCACCGTCGCGAATAGACCTATTTCCCAAATTGTTGGTCGAAACCCTAAAATATCGGTCTATAAACTTAATTTTGGAAATTTGCTCAACTCACGTCAGCGGTTCAGCTGCGTGGTCGAATTATTTTCATTTAGAAGCAAACCTTATTTAGACAATAGGAAGAGTAATGGGAAGCGGTACAGATTTAACTCAGAGAGATTAAATATACAGTGCATCCATGAATCTTGAAACCGTCGAGAGGAAGTGGTGGATTCTCATCTGTGCATCGGCAATTCCATGCTAACCGATGGGTTTCTGTTACGTATTAGGGACACGCCACTTTGCCCATACTGTTCTAAATTTCTTTCCATCAAGCACCTTCTCACGGAGTGTGAGAAATTGAAGCATGTCTGTAAGAGGTTTCGCCCACCGATCCTGAGACACCCATCCAGACCATTGATATGATGTTGGCGTTTCTGCAGAGTTTGAAAGTGATTGGTAATATTTAATATACACTGATTTGTCCAGATTTTCTATTGCATTTAGTTGACTGGTTTTAGTAGTGAGTTATGAATTAACTGTTGAACTTTTGTGCTTATTAATCCAATCAAATTAAGGATTCTTCTGGGGAAAATGGAATCAGCTCTGAATCTAGCTGAAAATGATTTTTCCCAGCCCAAGACCGATCCCTCTACAGTAAAATTACTACATTCGATTAGGGGTGAGCGACAATAAGGGTTGAAATGGTAGGGGTGGAAAGAGGTAACTTTTTTTTACTAACCCCCAAACAAATATTGACTGGTGCTAAACTTAAGGATACGAAAAAATAAGTAACTTTTATACTTAACATAATTATTTTGACATAACCTCAAAATCTCGAGTTAAATAGACACACATTTTTTCGAAATTATTTTATTTCTCGGTCAAAAAGGCTCTTTAAAACTATTCGGGGAAAAGTGTGACTTTTAATATCCCAAATAAGCAAATTTTTTTAATAAAAACTATTTATTTGATTTTGAGTTTTTTTTTTTGAAAAAAATGAAGTCAGATTCCAAAAAATCTGGCAAGCAGGGTTTTTGTCGAAAAAAGATGAATTTAGACTCATTCTCTTTGTCAACTTTATGAAAAAATAAAAACAAAATTTTTACGATTCAAAAACATTGAAAATAGGCAAACAAAACTCAAATGTTGGATTTTGATAAAACTCAAAATCGATAGGGAACTGCGAACAATGAAATGTCGAAATATCAATGACTGATAAGAGAAAGCATGATCCAAGACTGATCGGAAACATTCGGCTCATGATTTGTTCATTCGGTTTCACGGCCTGTTGTCGGACATTTTAATAATTTGTATCTAAGATCGGTACGCGGTCATTTGGATCGCGCTCTCTCGGTTCAAAGCGGAATAAAACGAATATGGCGTACATAAAATCTTTGACATCATCTACACTGATATTATAAAGAGGTAAAATTTGTATGTAGGGGGTAATCTCTGGAACTACTGAACCGGTTGAAAAAATACTTTACTAATAAAAAGCTCCATTATCCCTGAGTAACAAAGGCTATAATTCATTTTAATAAAAACGTTCTTAGGTTAGGCCTAGACTGATGAACTACCATAGCAACCAATTGAATAAAATAACCGATAAAACAGCTGTTTGCTCTAATATTTCCATCAACACCTGATTTCACACTTTGAAGCAAATATTTGTATTTCTAACATTAAGGTTAGGTTTTTATCAAAGTATATATCTGAGCCTTCCTGGTTCTTTTAACCTTTATTATAACTAACTGCTGTTATAAAATATACGGAATAATTTTATTTGAACATTTAATATTATTTACTATCTCAGCTTTGGGGTTATTATTAATCCTAAACCTTTATTATAAAGAAAACATAACATGATTATGTGTATATAGAAGGTTCCAACGGGGTAGGCGTGCGGAGCACGCAAGTGTTTCCCCTAGTTTACAATATAACCCTTAAACGTATTACTTAAAGACTAAAGACCATTACTCATACGCAGATGTTTGTGGTAAGAGGGACGAACTAAAGCAAACAGTGGTTGACTCGTTTTAAAGCTGCCAGGATACCTGCTTTACGTATTTCGATTATATTGCAACACTTTACTGCAATATTAAAGTAAAACCCCCAATTTACGTTAAAGTTCATCAGTTAAGATTGAAACGTATTGGTGTACGTCATAATGTTATATATGTAAGGTAAACCTTTGGTTTTCTTTGTACTCATCATACCCGTTATTCTAAAAACAATATTCTACATTATGTTACCAATGTATTATCTGCGAAGCTTCTTAGCGAATTTAAATAGGAAAGATGAGCTATCGCAGTGGCCCTTATGGTAAGACCTAAGGTCGGGAGTAGTAAATGAGCACCGATCATGCTCCCCAGAACACGTTTTGGGGTGTCATTAATAAAAATTAAATATATATATGTGTGTATATGTTTTCGCATTCTAGCGGCCGCATTTTAAATCCGATTTGGTACAAATTTGGTACACACGTTGGTTGTCTACGTCGCTCGGACGAGTTCGTTAGCAAAAAAAAATAAACAACCGGAAGCACATTTTTGACCAGAAATAACTTTTTTTTTGAGAACTTTCCTACGAGAATGAAACTTTTTTAGAGTTGTATCTAAAAAAATAAATGTAGGATATTATTCTGCACATATTGTTTTTTAACACGAACGACCTTGGTTCACCAAATATCGATAAAAACGTAAAATACATTAAAAGTACCCGGTTCACATTCACGTGGGTGATTGTACCAGCGACCAAGGAATATTATGTCTCGCAAGGCTTGAAGCCGATTCACCTATGAGTGGTGGGGATGAAAACTTCTGACTCCGCTACTTCCGAGTCAGCGTTATTGTAAGTACAGTTAGCAACTTTGTGATTTATACTATACGCGCTATAACTTTGCACTTGGGATTTTTGGAGTTTAATGTGAAAATGGTATCGGCAACGTCGCACTGCTGAGACGAGCGGATGTGTCTTATTGCGCTGGCTCACAGGTGCACTTCCTGAGAAGGCTCTTTCGAAATTGCAAATTATTTTTTTTCCTCTTGAGACATTTTGTAATATTTCTTATCATAACATGTTTGGTCATACTTTACTGATAATAAATATCTAAAATGTATTAAAATTGGACAATTATAAGTATTGTTTATAGTTGTATAATGTAATACTGTAGTTAAAACATTATTAAAAATGCCAGGTAATTAACTCAACCATTGTACAATGTTCATCTCTTCATGGTAGTTAGTCGTTAGTCTTTTTTGAACCGAATATAAGTGGTTCAGATTTAATCCACCCTTTTGATGATCCAGCACGGCAAACAATAATTCTACTCCCTTTCCCAATTGGTGCCCCCAGTCTACCCTGTACAGTTTCATCAGTCCAGCCTGTAGTTATCGTAGTGTTTTTATTAATCCATATCTCGTCCAAAAATACAGTTTTATTCCAGTCAATATGATTGGAAGTCCTTAAAAACGATACCTTGCCAGTGCCACGTCAGGTCTCTCAAGTAGTACCTTAAGTTTGTTAATTTTCTTATACTTAAATCCAATTTTCTTTAAAATGTTACTAAGGAAAGTGTGTTTTCCCCAAAAAATTCCACATTCATTCATACTTTTTAACAGTTTCGGAACAGTTGGAACTTCTTTTCTATTGTAGTAGGACTAGTAGGAGTATACATGACATGTCGCCTTATGGCAACGTTGTCAAAATTATCAATATCAGTGGTTGGTTTTTGTTTATTTCTTTTTTTACCTGGTGTTACAGGACTCCCGTCATCCTTTTTCTCAGCTGTTTTCTCCTGGTTTCCAATATTTACCACTGTTCGTTGACTGATATTACAAGCCTCCGCAACCCGTTTTAAAACTTGATTTACATTTCTTAACGGCCCTTTGTTTGTTTTCTCCTTGGAAATACCGCACGACAATGAGAACGATCGTCCTAGCCCGACTATTGAGTGATTTTCTTTGACTGCTCGGCATTACTAAAAACGTCGGCCACAATCGAAAGTCACAAGCACAGTTTTACTTTTTACAATAAGATATTTATTGTCAGCAGGTTAAAAACGACATTTTTGAAAGTTTATATTATTTTTAATTAGTTATTTTTTCAATAGTATTTGTTTTATATTTAAATGTAAATTTTTCCGCAAAACGATCACAATATATTTAGTTAGTTTTACCCTTTTCCCAGTACTATTAGTTGTCTGATTACAAATATTTTTATATATTATTTCTTGTTAGAAAATTATCTTTATGATGCATAGTCATAATGAACTTTTCATTAAGTTTTGAAGAAAAAGTGTAATTTTCACTAGGAGCCTAGTTGTGAGTCATCGTCCAACCGGATACATGTGATAGGAGGGATGGGGTAGCGAGCCGTCCCGCAGCGTTGCCAAACTGTGCAAGTCCCAAGTGAAAAGTTATCGCGCGCGGGGTATAAGATGCAGATTGTGGGTTTTTTAAGTGAACAAATTAAGGAAAAGAGGTTTTTATATTTTTGCAGACTAGTTTTTATAGTATTTCAGTAAATAATTAGTATGATTAGTAAATTATTATTAGTTTGATTGGATTTATATTTTTAATTTTCTTTGATTTCTTCTCAATTTGCAATTTTGTCTATTTAGCGAATACCGTATTTTTGTGAGTAAAGTTAGCAACATTGCGATTTAACATGGATATTGTGGTTTTATTCTAGGGCAAGGATTGTTTTAGAATTGTAATTTTGAACAGAGAATCAGGTGTTTCCACCTATGAGTGGGCGTGGTCGGTTTCAACTCCCGTAATGCGTCGTGCATGGGCTTTGCCAGTCTATAGTATTCCTTGGTCGCTGGATTTTACCGTGGAAGCCCAACGGCCGAGTTTGTACTCTAAGCGAAGCAGTCTATGTCCCGAGGCTGCAAGGCTGAAGGACAAACTGGCTGCGAGTGGAACGAAGGTGAGCGAGAGCCGGAAGCTTAGTAATGTATTGCATACACACAGGCAGCTATTCAACGCCTTCATGAGTAGATACATTTCCCAAATAGTTGGTTGAAACCCTAGAACCTGTAAACTTAATTTTGGAAATTCGCTCAACTCACGTCAGCGGTTTAGCCGCGTGGTGGAATTATTTATAAATAAGTTACAGAAACAAATTGTTTGACATATCTGAATAAAATACAAGATATTAATCGATAAAGTCGTTTAGGATTCCGAAAACGCAAAGTTTTCAAGTCGCTCGCGAAGCAAATAACTTAAACATCAAGTTTCTGCTGAGGGGTGCATAACTAATGGACTACCGTGATTCGGTCAGTTTGTATTGTATTGCGATCAAGAAAAATTCACGTAAAAGTCTGTTAACGTTATTCAAACTATTTTCGAAATTATTCTAAAATAATTCGACCACGCAGCTGAACCGCTGGCGTGAGTTGAGCAAATTTCCAAAATTAAGTTTATAGGCCTGTTTTATTGTTTCAACCAACAATTTGGGAAATAGGTCTATTCACGACGGTGCTGAATAGCTGCAAAATGGTTCGCACGCCATTCCGCATATTGGGAGTATCTTCAACGCACAAAACATTGCGTGCTTCGCACGCCAACCCCCGTATTGGTAGTCTCTTCAACACCCAGAGCATTGCGTGCTTCGCACGCCAATCCCCGTATTGGTAGTATCTTCAACACCCAAAGTATTGCGTGCTTCGCACGCCAACCCCACGGTAGAATCCACCACATGGCTTTTGAACCGGGTACTTCTATGGTATTTTACGTTTTGACCGATTTCGTGGGAACCAATCGAGCTATAAGGTCGCGTAAAAAAAACAAAATGTGCAGAATAACATCCTACATTTATATTTGTAGAAAAAACTCAAAAACAAATTCATTCTCGTAGGAAAAATCTCAAAGAATAGTTACTTCCGGTTAAAAAACGTGCTTCCGATTGTTGGATTTTTTGGCTAACGAACTCGTCCGAGCTACGTAGACAAACAACACGTGTACCAAATTCGAACCAAATCGGACTTAAAATGCGGCCGCTAGAGTGCGAACACATATATACATATATATATATGATTTTTAATGACACCCCAAAAAGTGTTCTGGGAACCATGATCGGTGTTCGTTTGCTACTCCCGACTTTGGGTCTTACCATAAGGGCCACTGCAATAGCTCATTTTCCCTATGGAAATTCGCTAATAATAGGTTTTTATTTCTTTTGAACAAGTATAAAAATTGTTCGGGAAACGATAATTGTAGGGAAAAATAATCAGATTTGTATATTATTATGTATAGCGAATTTCCATAGAAAAGACTAGATTGTGGCGACTCTTACGTTGAAACCTAAGGTCGGGAGTAGGCAATGAGCATCGATCATAGTCCCCAGAACACGTTTTGGCTGTCATTAAAAATTGTATTATATTACAGGGTGTCGGTTTTAACTGGGCCACCATTGGGAACTCCAAAAAGTAAAAGATGTACAGCAATCTTTAAATGGGGGACTGCGCCTACTTTTCAGTGACCATTCAAAATATGATTTTGAAATTTCAAAAATTTGCCGCCCTTTTCCAATATGGCACACAACTTTTGAATTTCTTATGGAACATCCTGTATTTTTGATGATTTCGGATTTTGCAAGTTATTTTAAGACTTTTTTGTTCTTGGGGTTTTTTTTATACGACTAACCGTTTGAAAAATGAAGGAGTAACTGAGCGTAAAATAATTTGGTATTGGAACGTTTAGAACCAATGAAAACGCTCTTAACACTAATAAAGCATTTTTTAGACCAACAAATAACTTTGAAAAATCTACAAATACGCTTTTGTTAGTTTTTTAAAACCATATAGACTGTATAGCCTATGCCAAAATTCAGTTTTTTAGGTTAAGAATTGAAACATCATGACTGAAAGGGTTTACCAGATAGATAATTTGATACGGAGCCGTTTAAATTCCATCCATCAATAAATTAAAGTGCCATCTCAGGTCTAAAATATTTCTTTTCTTCAGTCTCTAGTAAACTATCGATTAATATGGGTTCACATCTTTAACAATTCATTTGCAGTTTTACAGGCGTTCGGTCTAAGTATGAATACTTTTTTTTAACTCTCAAGCCCTAAGATTGAAATGATATTATATTTGCATCGAAAAGAAATAGTAATGAGCATATAGGACATTAGATGACATGCTATTATATTATACAAAAGTAGGCTATATGTTTAAATGTATTCTACAAAATAGATCGAGTTTTACTAATGAAAACTGATTATTTCAAGAATAATAAAATAAGACGATTTCTAACATAAGTTTATTGGTCAAACACTTTTCAACGGCAAAGTCGTCATCTTTTGTGACACATGAGATAGCCTCGCTACTATACTAAAAAATAGGCTATAAAAAATACTGTCTGAAGCACGATTAACCAATAAATGTATTTTGTGAGAAAATGTGTATTTTGTTTAATTTTGAATTGAAATAACGTACAGAATTTTTAAATCTTGAATGTCTTCATACCAATAATTGGTTGAATGAAGACGAGTGGGCAATAACTCACGCAAATAGCCAGTGCCAATGGATGTATTCGATATTTTGAGTAGGCTACTACCAAATGCAAAACCGTCGCTCCCTTTTACAGAATACATTATTTCTCAAACGTGTTTTTTTATTCGCTAAGCGATACCTAATTATCCATCAAAATTAATTATTCAAGCATAATTTTAAAGCGTATATTCCCCGCTATTGACGAAAAATAGACAAATTTAAATTCAAGTTTTCGTTACAAAAATAGATTAAACAATTTTTAAATTATACTTCATATGGTTCCTAATGAAAACCGCCATCTATTAACAGTCTGTTTAACTGACATGACAGCTGTCAGTTAGATTGTTTACATTTTATAGCCTACACATCCAAGTGTAAAACTATCACGCAAATTAAATCAACGTAAAGCGTTATACATTTTTTATAAACTGCCGTTTATAAACCAACGTAAATGAATGAAACATAATTAACTGAATTAAATCAACGCATTAAATCAGGTAGGCCTAAGTGTATCAGCTGTGTCAAACCAAATTAAATACCAGAAACGTGTTAAATTTTCCGCGTATTTGGAGGTGTGCCAAATATGCTTATAAAATGTAAACGCAGAAGCTGCAAGCACAAGGACCGTCCGTCGTGACGAACTTGAGGATTTTATAGTGTCTACTAGGCCTACTTGAAAAAAGTATACAGGCGTAAAGACATTAAATTATTTTGCAAAATTAATGAGCACTATAAAATATTAGGAAGACAATTTACTGAATGAATCGTTAAAATTATTGCTATTTAAATATAAACGTACAAATGATAAACTTATATTATAAACCTTGAACAAAATGCCAAACTTAGTTTTGTATTCAATAAAATTGTCGCCATACATTCGTAGGCTACAGGCAAACTATTCCCTACTTCGAGTCAATACAAGTTTTATTAGGTTATGTATGATCACCATAGCAACGAACAAAACATGACTAAAATAGTTCCGTTTCAAACAACAGTTTCCAATAAATTTAGACATGTAAAAATGGCGATACTTCAGTTCGTTCGAGAGGGATTACTTTTTATCTAAAGTTTAGTAGTAGGCCTGTCAGTACACATACGCTTTATGAACCCTACGATTAATTCAGTTAGTGCAATAGATGTGCAAATTATTAGAAGTGGAAGCTGTAATAATAAGCTCACCTGATTAATATTCCACACATAAAACACTAAAAAAAGGCACCAATCGGTTTTCACTGCTTCTTTGTAGAAAGTTTTTAGCAAGTTTGAAGATCTATTTGCATTCTACCTTCACTTCCCTCACTGATACTAGATTGCGTTGTAAGTGGCTTGTTTGCAAGGTCTCTAGAAAGGAAAGGTTACCTCATAGTCATGTAAACAAACTCAAACCCCTCGACCCGTTCCCTGTCAAGTGACGTCATCTATAGTATAAAAACACCGCGCTACCATAAAAGATGTATGTTTCGTCGTACAAATCACCTCATTTTTTTTAAAATAGATGTATTAAACTATTTTTGGGGTTGCAGTTTTTTTAAATAATACTTAAGTTACACATTTCAACATTTGTAATTGTAAGAATATATCTTAACCTTTTCAAAAACATTATGTTTATGTCATTAATTAGCAATTTACAATAATAACAAAAGTATAATCATACAAATTTTAATTTATATTTTTACTGACTAAAATTTAAAATAAAAAGCTATCTTGGTAATACATTTTAAATCATATAACTAAAAAGCAGTCATTAAAATTGTATTTAATATTTTTTACAGAATAAAAAAGAAAAAAATGCAATCACGATAATACATTTTAATCTATATATATAAAAGCCAAAACCCACTGACTCACTCATCACGATTTCTCAAAAACTACCAAACAGATTTGAATGAAATTTGGTATGTAGCTTCCTCTAGGGCCATAGGTGCTCACTAAGAAACGGTTTGAAAAAAAATCGAAATTTTAGGGGGGTTTGGGGGGATCAAAGTTATTAAAAAATGACTTCTTCAAAACTATTGAACGGATTAGAATGAAATTTGGTATGTAGCTTCTTCTAATGCCATAGGTGATCACCAAGAAAGGGTTTGAAAAAATTTGAAATTTTAGGGGGGGTTTGGGGGGATCAAAGTTATTAAAAAACGATTTCTTCAAAACTACCGAATGGATTGGAATGAAATTTGGTATGTAGCTTCCTCTAGGGCCATAAGTGTTCACTAAAAAAAGGTATTAAAAAATTGAAAATTTTAGGGGGGTTTGAGGGGTAAAAATTACTAAATCGCCTTTTTTTCCAAAATTACTGAACAGATTGGAATGAAATTCGGTATGTAGCTTCCTCTAGGGCCATAGGTGCTCACTAAGAAAGGGTTTGAAAACTACAAAAATAAACCTATCCTCATAATTACTTCTTTTTGTGTCGGTAAAGAACGTAATTACTTGTACTTGTAAGTAATTTTGTAAGAACTTGTAAGAAATATTTTTTGAATTGCTAAAATAAAATAAAATGAAATAAAATTCTATTGAACAAATCCCGATTACTAGGAATTGGTTACACACCAATTTGTATACATGTTTTGTTTTGGTAGCATAATTATTTTGATTGTTTTTGTAAACATTATTAATTTGTGAATAACCTAAAATAATTTGTAAATAACAAGCAAAAGATAAATATATCAGAATTAATAAATAGCATTCTAAAATGTATCTCTCTATGATAGCCTACATATAAATTGTATGGAGTTTATTTATTTGGGTGGCAGTATTTTTATTGAATATGTAGGCCTATATTTAACATTCCTTGCATCAACTGTAAATAAAATATATTAGTATATTTGTTTGTTTTTTAACACGCTTTGTGTGGGAAGTTCATGGGGTTTAATAATAAGCTTCAAGTCACCAGGTGGGCATACTGAACAAAAAGTTATTTTCTACAATTTTAATGCAAAAGATAGCCACAGAAACTACTTTTAAATCAAAATATTAAGACAAAAGAAAATTATAATAACATTTTATATGAGTAAGTGGTATTATATTATTTACTATTACAATAGAAACAAAAAATATCTAGGCCTACCTGTGAAATGATATATCAGTTCTTCCTTCTAGTTTTGCTTTTGCATAATAATATTTGCAAGTTGCAACCGCACAAATGGAACCACCTTTAGGTTTATTAATTGATTTTCTATCCATTGTAGGCCTAAATAATATATTTCTTCTACCTACACTTCTAAAACACTTTATATACACTAATTTAACGCGTATAAACGTAAACGACAGAGCTTTGATCACTGTCTAGGTATACTAACAACTACGTCACAGCCCCCACTCCACTTTTTTTGATATTTCCCGAATGAGGTAACCTTTCCTTTCTAGAGACCTTGGCTTGTTTGTTGTGGCAACGGATTTAGAATTTACTAGCGCGTGCGCACTCCTGAAATTATACCAATGCGCATGACTGTGTAGTGTTTGATTGCACGCTAGAAATTAAAAATCACCAAATCCCCTGAATGTACCAATACTTTGGGATATTTCGTCCTAAAGTGATTGGTCTTGGTCATCAATTTATTTTCTTGCTGTAAATAAGCTGTTGATGAGACTAAAACGTAAAGAACCAATTACTGTAAATTTGCAAATTTTGGGACCGACAGAGATCTGAAATTAACAATAGGACTAACCTTTCAAAGGTGCATTATTACACTATCAAAGTTACTTGCCAAATATTTTACAAAGTTGTGTCAAAGAAAACATAATGACACTTGAAAAATTTCTTTGATCAGCTGGGTTATTAAATTACCTATATGATATATTATTTTGGGGGTATTTTTAGGTTAATTCGTTCAGTTCAGAGCTATAATAAAGAATCGAGTAATGTTAACTTTTTAGGCTGTTGCAATTTGCATCAAGTGCTTATTTAACCACGGCAATATTAAAGAAAAAGAGGAACAAGTGAAAACAGATTATGGGTCTGACCATGGATATAAAGGAGAAAAATTCTAGATTTGCCTAGTCGGTGTAGGTTACAATTACCAGTAATTTGCAATACGGGTGATTTTTTTTTATAACCACCTTAAAGTAATGTAGATTAATATAAAAAAGGTTTACCAGTTTATCGATTTCCCAAAGTCAAAAAAAATCAAAAAACATTTTTTTCCCGAAATTCCTTAATATTTCGAGCTGGGATGAAGATAAAGAAACATGAAAAATAACACCGTGTAGCCTATAGAAAGTATTTGTCAATAAAAAAGGTCTTATGTATTTTTTTTGTCCGAGCAATGGTTTGTCTGGAAAATTTTGTTAAAGCAGTTATGTATTTTGCAGCAGCGCGACTCGGCCGCACGGCTGAAGACCTATATTTTGAAGCGCGGCCCAGTACATTATAAACTATTGCATAGTTATAATGTATTAAATAAATAGTTGGAATAGGGCGTTTTCAAGAGAAAAGTGTCAGCAAGAGAAAAACGATGGCATGTTTTTTTTCATATCACATAATCATCTAACAAATTACCCAAATATATATATTCAAATAAAAAAAAATGTGTCTCAAAGAAAAAGAAAACTGGTTATTTGGGGTTTTTAGAAGGGACTAATTCATATAAAATATGAAAATTCAACATCGCGGATACAAAATGGCTGCCATTTTCTTTAAGAATAAAATTTTTTATATTCAAAATAATACAATTTCGTTTAAGACTAACGTATTAGCCTATAAGCAGTCTCGATTAACTTGTCTTCGATAAAAATCAATTTTCTCTAAAGATAATCATCCAATTTGTATGAAATTTAAAATATACATAAACAATATATGTATAAATATATTATACAAAAAATATACATCTACGATAATTTTAAACTAAATAGGCCAGCAAGTTTATGAACGCATAATTATGAATGAATATATTTTTATATGATCATTTCCGTCCATACGTATAGTAGATCTAACTTGGTAATTTTGTAATATATCGAATTAAAACTTGGTATAGCAAGTGAAAAGCTTATTTTTAACTTATATACCAAGACTCAAGTTGGTATCTTAAAAATTTGATGTGCTAGAGCCATCAGACTTATCAACGAGCCTCCCGATTTTTTGCTTACCGAACGCTGTAGCCTTTTCAATCTATTCCAGTTTCGTCAATTTTTGGAATATCAACATCAAATTTGTTTTACAAGTTGAATACACCAGTATAAATATTCCCAGTAAGTATGAACTATTTTTTCACGTTCTTTTTAAAAACGAGGCTCTTGAAGATAGTCTTCTGTTTTACATATAACACCTTTGGATTCAACGACTCCATTTTCAAAATTTTTGAACATAGGTATCGATTTAAAAATTGGTACAGAAGTTACAAACACAATTGATTTTTGCTATACCTATTTTAAAAACCATATTTAAAAAATTGACTAATCCGCAGCCGATGAAAAATCTAAAAAGGTCTAAAATTATACTTTTAAAAGTAAATAATAAAAAAGATTTATACTCCTTGATCTTGTTTGAATCTAAATATTTAACTTGTAAAAAAACTTTTAGGTCGATATTTTGAAGAATATTTAGAAACATGCGGTTTTTTGCATATGGTAGGGTACATTAAGGACTACAAATAAGCCAAATTTAATCAAAATCGTTACAGCAGTTTTTGAGAAATTTGGATTTTTCTCGGTTTTTGGCCATTTTTGGGGGTAAAATCCCTTAAAAAATGAAAAAAAACGCCTGGAGATATTACAAAATTACACCAACATACCAAATTTCATCAAAATCGGACTGTTGGTATGGTCTCCAGCTCTGTACACATCCTTACAGGCACACGGACAGACATCACCAAAAAAACACTTTTTTGGGCTCAGGGAGCACCAAAACAAACAATTCCACTAAAAATATTTTTGGGTTCAGGGATCACTAACACAGATAATTCCACTAAACATTTTTCGGGGGTTCAGGGAGCACCAAAACAGATAATTCCACTAAAAATTCAAATTCGAAAATTTGGGCGAAAACAATACTTTCTCCATATACTATGTATAGGGTGGAGAAAGTAAAAATTGCACCATTTATTCAAAGAAGGGATAAAACATCCACAAACATTCTTCTTTTTCATAATGTAAACTTAAAGTTTTCCCAGCTCCATGTCAATTTTGTCATCATATAAATATAAAAGAAAAGGAAAGGAACACAAGGATTTTACATGAAAACTGAAAAAAAGTATATTTTGAGGTTAGGATGATACCTAAAATATGTGTAATACTATATTAATATTTTATCCTTATTCTGTTTAGAAAATGTTTGTCAAAGTTTACATGTCAAAGATTAGTTTGTCAAAGAATCCTGAAATTTCTTTGGTGGAAAATCTTTTAGGCTATCTAAGGAATTTGACAGTGTAATAATTATGTACCTAAGGAATACCTATGAATGCATTTTTCCGATTTAGTTACGGCTTTTAATAATTTTGTTGTGAAAATCTTGTATAGCCTAATATTTTAATTTTATAACCAATGTTTCATTTGGACAGACATTAAATAAAAAATTATGGAAAAGGTACAATTAAGAAAAAATCCACTGGGCCCAAAAATCCATTGGGTGTAGCAAGATTTCAAATATACATACAGATTTTGATACTCCTTAAAGCACTAACTTACACGAATTTTCACCAGTTGCAGTTTCAGACAAAAGATTTAAGTTATATTTACAGGATTTTCGGCAATTTTGTTCTGTCTCAACCTTGACTACTAAGGTAGTAATGAATTATTGGTTCTGCGACCTCAAAATTGATTCAGTCAAAAGTTTTGGATAATTTTTAACAGGTTTACAGCAACACTGAACAGTTTTGACACTTGATCTACTAAGCGAGTCATTGTTTTTACAACTAAATTTAACTTTATATTCGTATCAAAAACATTTATATACTAAAGTTTAGGTAATTATGGTAACATTAGTTTTAGAATTTGTATAATAACATTAGTTGGATTGATACTGCGGTACTAAGGGAGTTTTGCATTTTCTAACCCTCAACCTATAATTTTTTCACACATTGTGCTACTGCTGTTTTAGATAAATGATATTGGTGATTAGAAGATTTACAACAATTTTGAAGCAGCTAAATATTGTGTCTATTAAGTGACTAATGATTTTTTTTTTGTTCAGTGAAATCATTTTGGTAATCCATTGCAGTAAGGGTTGGTTATCAAAAACAATTGTTCCATACAAGTTTTAAATATTTAGAAAGTTTAACGTGCGTATCTGTTTGTGGCCTCGTAGCTCCCAATCGGATAAAGAGATTTTGATCAAATTTTTTTGTTTGAAAGATGGCTTAATCCAGAGTGGTCTTACCTATGATTCAAGAAAATTTGTTGAGCCGTTAGAAGCTCATCAGCTCTTTTTTAGTTTACTTTTAAAATTTTTTTTTGTGTTGGGGGGGTTTGAAAGTTATTTCCACCCATTAAGCACCCTCGTACTGTCAGCGGATGACTTGAATGCATGTGTATGGAATGCGGCCGCTATTGGCTAGAGCAGCCTTGTCCCCAAGCCTTGCCAATAGTAGCGTGGTTGTCATAGTGACGGCAGCCCCTACCACTAGTTAGTGCTGTGGTGGGAGAATTCTTTCCCGTACCCCGCTGCCCCCTCGGATGCGTTCAAGTCACCTGCTAACAGTAGAGGTAGCTAAAAAAACATAAAAATAAAAAAATTACCGTTTTTAACAATTTTCCGAAATTAAAATTTACTATTTTCCTAATTTAATAAAACTTAGTAGAGTTTTTTTAGTGCTGTTAGCGAATATTGCTTTTAAAACATTCTTTTAATCGCATTTTTTTTTTCAAAAACACCTTGTGCTTTGGGCGAAACGAAGCAGTTTCCAAGCCTGAGGAGGGGTAACTACATCAAGTGGCCCTAGTTGATAATATAGGCCAAAACAGTTGTTCCCCCAAAACAACTCTAACAAAGGATACAAAGTTATGCAAGTAACCTAAGTCAATTTCATTTACAGTTTTTATGGGATATTTTGTTGCAGCTGAAAGTAAATTAATAATTCAGTCAATTTAAACTGCAGTTTATAAACATCAACTATTTTCCTAGACTTTACAAGAATTTATATTTTTCAAGGCTTTGTTATTTTTGAGCACAGATAATTTTAAAGGCACATTACGTGGGCTGTAAGTAACTTACTAAATGCAATTTATAAAAATCAGCTATTTTCCTAGGCTTTGCAAAAATTCATATTGCCCTATTGTCCGTTTAGAGTTTAGTTGATAGCTTGGACCTATTGTCCATGCTATTGAAACGGAGATCTTACGTAGTAGCCCGCATGAAAACATCAACCTCATGAAACTCATTTAAACTAGTTATTAGGAATATGTTTCCCTTATATTGTTTTTTATTTTTATTTTCAAGAATAATTTGAGAACATTAATACCAAGTGAAAAAATAGTTGTTTTATTTACATTTATTTTGATGGAAGAACTGTTTTTTTTAGAAAAGTAAATGACTGAATATTGTCAATGACTACAATTTATAAGCAAACACTCCTTATGGATATTGGTCAGTCAGTTTTTCCCCCACCAAAATCAAGCTTTTCGCAGCAGCTGCTAGATGTGTTACCCTCGCAGCCGGAGTGAGGGAGAGAGAAAGGCCGCCCAGCATTGCCTAGTGGCCGCTGCGAAAACTTAGCTCACCGCCAATATAGTTTTGGCTGAAATAAATGCAAGGCGAGTGTTTGTCTTATAAGTTGTAGTCATTGATATTGTACAGCAATAACTGAATAATAATATAAAAACAAAAATCTTTAAATTCAAAATTTGTTATCAAAATGAATTAAGGATTGAGAAAATAATTAAAATATTTTTTAAGTTTAAAATAAACGTGGGTTCACACAGAGACATAGGTTTCAAATATTATAAGACATACAAGTCAAATTGACAAGTCACGTTACATCTCCTTTAACATACATACACACTTGGATCTAGTTAGACCTGTATTGTATAGAAGTTGTATGTTTGCATACAGCCCCGCTATTCCGAACTAATTGGGACCGAACAGGGTTTAGCGGGAATCCGGAATAGGTGGATTTCATGAATAATATCAACTTATTGACTTGTTAAGGCGTAAATTAAGTGCGAGGACATCTGCTAGTGTCAGCTCTTTACAGCGTTGATCGGCTTGGAGGAAAGCTCAAACTGAACTCATATCATACCCAGATGCGGCAAATGCTCTTGACCTCGCCTTACGCTACTTCGAACAACACGCTTCATCAACACCAAATGATGCGACGATGGCGGAACATTGCCTCCTCAAGAAGATTCAGTGCTCGTCAGAAAAAAATCACCGACTTTACTTCTTAAGTGTGTGTAAATTTGTTATTTTTGTGTTTAGCAATGATTAAAAATGATTCTACAGAATTGTATAAATGGAGCCGACATAAACTGCAAGTAACCAGCTTTCATTCCAATTTGGTTTCAGGAGTTTTCATCAAGCTTAGGCTCTAGGTATGTCTCCAACTTCTTTGTATAACAATAAAGGTACGTTTTTCACAAACGTCTTTTTCATTTCTCCTGTTTTTAAATTTAAATTTTTTTTATTTATTATTCTGTTTGAAATAATCGGATTTTTAGAATAGCGGGGTTCGGAATAGCGCGACTCTACTGCAGTGGTGTTCACATAGAGTGCTCATTAACACAGTATATACGAATTTATTTGTGAGTCAGCCGTATTCACAACTCATAATTGCGAAGAAATCTATTAACGGTACATTTTAATATTCATCGCTAAGAGTGCACTAATTTTTAACCCTGGATCTGCCCGTCAATTTTCCCAGAATGGCAGGCAACTTGGTACGTTTCCAAGCATTTTTTTAACAGATAATATAGTAATGATATCAAAATTCAAAAGCGTTCAATAGCTTTTTTGTAGAAAAAGGTCTAAAGAATTCATATATTCAAATAAAAAATTGATTGATTTAAAATTTGAAAAGTTATTAGCTCAGAAAGCACAAAATTTCCAGTAACAGAAAAAATCCAACTTTAGGCCTACATTCAAAGTAGTAAAAAATTGTTTGTAACTTTTTCAAAATATAAAAAAGTTTTATAATTTGGTTCTAAACAGAACTGTATAAAAACATATATCAATTTCAAAACATTTTTCTGAAAACACCAGTTTTTATATTCCTACTACAAGACTGCTAACAAAATCAGACCTATTTTGAATTGTAATTTAGGAATCTACTGTGTGTAAAAAAAGTCCGCCCCCGCCCCTTTAATTTTTTTGCTTGTTAAAAGAAACAAATATCTTATGGGGAATGATACTAACTTAATCCAAAGTATCTTTTAACGTTATTGGAAATTTTGAGTGTCCCCGAAAGATGGGGGATTTTGGGGGCAACTCAAAATTTTTAAATGGGAAGTATGTGATACCTCATTTTAAAGGTTTATTTAAGACTAGGAAAATGACGTAAGGAAAATAAAAATCGGACCACCCAAAACAAAATGGCAGCCCTAAACGTGTTGAAATAAATCAACATAAAGTTGCTAATATCTCGAAAAGGAAGAGTTTTTAGAAACAATTTCAGGAGACAAAAAATGTTTATTTCAAATTGCTTGACATAATAAAATTGCTTCCAAATCGATTTCGTAAATTTTATTTTTACTCCATCTTAAAAAATTGTCTCCGGAAAGATGCTGCGGACAATGGGAAAAAGTAAAACACAACGTGCTTATTGCTTTGAATAAATGTATGTATTTCACAAAAATACCCGAATAGAATCCAAACACTAAATGAGGTTTACCTTACATCAAACGAAAATACAGAGTTTCCTCTTCAAATCGATGTAAATATAATTATACAAATATAGTGATTGATTGGTCATAGTTATAGCGTGTTCAAAATGTGCTTATTGGTTGAAATCTGTCCAAGGTTTACAGAAAATTTCATATCTAAGAAAGTATAAACTATGAGGGTGACTAAAAATTGGAAGACAGTGTTGGAAAGTTTAAATCTTGACGAATCCAAATGTGTCCTTATATCCTTAGAAAAGTGACAATATTACATCATTTCTTTGTGTTTTTTCGCATGACACCAACAATTTAAAAATTAAAATGACACTTAGCACTAGCAAAACTAGTTTTATGAAGTATTCATTGAAGGATACGGGAGAATCTTTTGCCACAATCACATATAAATGTTTAAAATGTATAAATACAAACTCACAGTGCGCTTTGAACTGTTCTTTAATAGAAAATTCCGAAAATATAAAATATTTGGGGGTTATGATAGATGAACGCATGTCATGGAAAACCCATATAAATACATTAAAAAGTAAGTTGAATCGAATTAGTAGAGTTTTTTATTTCTTAAAGGGTGTCTGCCCCAAGTACATGTTACGAAAACTTTATTTTTCACTAGTCCAAAGAAGATTGGAATATGGAATTATTTGCTGGGGAACTGCTTACAACACAAACCTGTATCCTATTAAAATAATTCAAAAAGGTATTATCCGTGTCATACAAAATAAAAACAGAATTGAACCTTCAAGACCTCTTTTTCATAGTTTATCTTTACTACCGCTGAAACATTTATTTGTATACAAGGTTCTTAGTGTCTTCTACAGGAGAAGTGGACAATTTCCCACTGTATATAATAGGTATAAATTATCACTCCATTCTAGGCATAACTTGCCTATTCCAAAGCCTAGGCTGACAAGTTTTATAAATTCTTTTTCTTATATAGCTCCGAAATTGTACAACAAATTACCAGTATATATAAAACATTGTACTAGGCAACCAAAATTCCTGAGACGCTTGAAATCTTGGCTGCCCAGTCTCGACAATGTGGACACTCTCCTAAATAAGTAGTATAATCCAGCTCACTTTTTGTTTTCAAATTTTCTAAAAATTTCTTTTACTGCATTTATTTTAAAGATGTATGCTTTGTTTGATTCATGCGCTACAGGAAGAGCCGCAAATGCAAAAAGCTTTATTATTTATTCACTAACCAGTTTTAAAATCTGATTGAGCTCAGTTATCTCTATGCTCCATAAAAGATGCTTATATATATAAAAAGAACTTTTTTTGCTGTGAAACTTCTTAAACTCACTAAATTCATTGTTTCTGTAGAACTCTGATAAAGTAAATTTTATTTTGTTTTTTTAAGTAAAGGTAACCCTCATTACAGGATTCCTATAGAGGGTACCTAATTCTTCCCTTTGTATTTTTAATGTATTAATTTATGTAAATTTCTTATGTTTATGTTTTATTTATGCATGTATTATATTTTACAAGGTTTGTAAAAAA
>JAGFPH010010215.1:2094-12681 GCA_018207615.1 Philaenus spumarius
TAGCTAAACATTTTAAATAAATAAACATATGTTCTTTTCCTAGTACAAATATATATAAATAATTTTTAACTATAGAACAATTAAAATTGAATATAACTAATGAATCTTTTAAAGAATTTAAAGGTTTCTTAAGTCATAGAATTAATGGTATTTATGTATAAAGACAATACAAGTACTATTTAAAAATAAAGTATTGCATTGACACCATCCAAATCTAAGTAGGGACGTTAGGTCTCAATCAGTTTAGCATATTTATAAATTTCAAATATAATAAACTAGTTTCAGTTTAGTATTAAAACCATAAAAACTCATAGGTTTCAAGTATATATATATATTTTTTTTTTTTTTCAAAGGAGTGAAATGTATTCAGTGAAAATAGATAAATATTTAGTCACATGCAGTAATTATAATTATAAATCAGTCAGAGTTTCTTATCTAAATTCATTTTTTCTCACACAAATTTATTTAAGCCATAACTAATGATAAACTAACCAAACTTGTACAAACCATTCTCAAAAAAATATTAAAGATGGGACTCTGGAAATTTTAACTCTAGTTTTTTGATATTAACAAAATATATTTTTACTGGGGAACAACAAAACTTTATTCCAATACATAAAATTAAACTTAATTTAAAAAAGTTATCATAAATATTAATTTGTATGTTAAACTGTGCATTATTATGTGTAGAATATGTGGTAAAAATATCATTTAAATATCTGTAGTTCTCAAGAAGTGTAAAGAAACATAATTGTCGGGTATCACAATTTTACACCATTTTTATTAAAAATTATAAACAATTGTTTTAAAACAACTGTGTTTTTCCGACAATCACAATACCTAGCTTGATGCAGTATGGAATATATTGGCGAGAAGAAGGAAACAAGATAAACAGTATGGCAGAATTTTTACCATTCACTAATACAATTAGTACCGAATCAGGTTAGTTGCAGTGAAATCCGTTAGTTGCTTTTACGTTTTCCCGTCTTTTATATTTTTTATCCCAGTCCTGATGAAACACCTATGTTTTTTATTCCCACAATTTACGGCATTGAATTTACACTTTTCTTAGATTTTAGAACGACTTCAGAACAAAAATTCAACCTTAAAATAACTTTTATGCAAAATTTTAGTAGATTCTCGATCGATCGTTCTCATTTTACTTTCACCATTGTGTTTTAAATTACATTTTATATCGCCGGCAATTCATTAACTTAGCATAAATCATATTTGGCCATTGGGTTCTAAATTGTTTTCATTTGCAGACGATTGCCATTGAGACTTAAATTACATTTGACCATAGGTATTTCATAGAATTAACACAAATCATAACCTGCATATCACCATAGATCATGAATAATAAAATAGATCATGCATGCACACGGCGGCTTTGTGGCGAAAATAAGGTTGTCAGGAAAATATTGCATGATCGCGCCGCGGGGTAGCGCTAGGGAGAAATCATTGGTAGCATTGGTGCTACGCACCGCTTCCGTCGTTTCCCCCATAGATCGCTCCACTATCGTCGACTTTCCAGCGTTATTGAAATTTTGCATTGGATCGGAGTTGGATTAGGTTATCCAAATACAATGATATCGCTTTCTTTCGTTCTTGCAATTTAAATTGTGTTTTAATGTGTAAATTAGTGTACATTGTATTAGGTTGTCATATTTTTCACGTGTCGTTTTCTTTTCCGGACATTTGCTGTTTATTAAATATTTATAAAATTAGTGTAAATAATATTCGGACAACGAATTCTTTCTTGGACATTAGAATTTGTATTTTAAATTATGTTTTAACGCCAGCACTTTATAAAATTAGCGCTAATTGTGTACGGGCATTAATTTCTCCTTCGTGCCAATACCTTTAGTGTGTGCCATTTCCCAGCTTTGTACAACCTTCCAAGCTCCCACAATCTTTCTCTCAATATTCGGCTTACGAAATTATATATATAGATAATACTTTAACACTGGCAGTTGATAAAATTGGGACAAATTATGTAGACAACAAATGTGGCACAAATGTTAATAGACAGGTAAATACAAATTTTACTAAGCATTTCCCATATTTTACACTTTCCCGCATTTTACTCTTTTTTGTTTGTTTTCCTCTTAAATAGTGAAAAATCTAGGTTTCAATCTATTCACTAATATATGGTGCTGATGTATTAGTTGTAATTTGTACATGTAACTTTATAAGTTAATTTTAACAAAGAAAAACGTTCATTTATCAGGATTCTCAAGAAGAGCTTAGCCGAGTGGACATTATGGTGTCATCCTGACACTAAATCTCGGTTAGAGACCAGGTAGCTTTTCAAATCTGTGGTAAGAGGGCAGACGTAAAGCAAATGCTTTCAAGCTGATGAGATTTGACTAGCTTGCGATATTTTGAAAACTTTTATTACTGCATCGTTGTAAAAAAACTAATAAAAGATCTACAAACACAATTATTTTATGGTTTATAGCCTACCGGTATGTATATTTAAAACTACACAGGATTATACAGGGTTATTAAAAAAGAATGGTGCAAAAGTAAGGTCAATTCATTTTCATACTCTGATTTGCAAAATCATGAAAACGGAATAAAACTGCTTCTTATATTAACAAGTTTTAATTTACATTAAAAAAACACATTTATATGGATTACAAATGCTCAATGTGAGCTTCATTAGAAACTCTGCAAATATCCAGGCGAAATTCCAACTCAGCCCAGACATTTTGTAGCATTTCCTGGGTTATGGACTGCACGGCTTCTGTTATTCGATGTCTTAATTCTTGCAGTGTTTGAGGCATAGAAAGGTAGTATATTTTGATAAACCCCCACAAGAAAAAATCACATGGCGTTAAGTCAGGTGATCTTGGCGGCCAGCGTATCAAAGGACTGTCTTCATTTCCAGAACGTCCGATCCAACGGTCTGGCAACCTATCATTCAAAAACTCACGCACTTCAAACTTGAAATGTGGAGGAGCATCATCTAGCTGGAAAACTACGTCTGGAACATCTGATATAAGCTGAGAAATGAGCCATTCTGACAAGGTATCTAAGTAAACGATTCCAGTTACAGTGCGTTCAATGAAAAAGAAAGGTAACGAGCAATCTCTAAAACACAAAATACTTTTTCTTGTTTTGTAGTAGCCATTTGTTGGGAGGCTTCGTGGTACTCAACTAAGCAACTGATACGAAACATAACCTAGTCAAAACAAACTTATAAACACGCCCTTTCCATTGTTGTTACAATCAGCTGTTTGAAATCACGGAAACAGACGTACCAACCGTTTAGTTTTGCACCATTCTGATATTTGCAGAGTTTCTAATGAAGCTCACATTGAGCATTTGTAGTGCACATAAATGTGTTTTTTTTTATGTAAATTAAAACTTGTTAATATAAGAAACAGTTTTATTCTGTTTTCATGATTTTGCAACTCAGAGCATGCAAATGAATTAACCTTACTTTTGCACCATTCTTTTTGAATAACCCTGTATATGTATAAAGAGTAAACTTCTTAGAATATTAATCTACTAAAATTTAAAAATCAATAAAAAATATTAGACATGGTAACCCTAAGAAACCTAGCAGAACTACTTAACAAAATCAAAATGCACTTCACTTTGTTAAGAAATCATAATTAATTCTGTGCAAAAATTTGTGTAAATTTCCTGCTCATTGTTCTCATTACCAGAAGTTTTATTTTCATAAAAACATAATTAATAAAATGTGTTTTGCCAGTAAACTAAATTACAAATTTTTATAGCAGGAACAAAATAAAATGACAAGCCTCTATTTTCACATTACCTGGATCGTCTTTTCAAAGTATAAGAATGCAAGAGATGTAGCTTTTGCTGTAGACAGATTGTCACCATACTGTCCCTTTACTGCTGTTAACTGATTCCCCAAATCATCCAAGTTATTATGTATATGTACCAAATCAGAATCAAATTGACATAACTGAAGATGTTGCTCGAGATTCAGTTTTCGATCCGTCCATGCTCTCTCCCAAGCCGTACGCTTCTCTTCCATCAGACGTCTCACTGTCGTAATATCCTTCTCTCCTGCTGCTTCTGGTTCCTAGATGTAAGAGTAAAACGGAAAAAAACATGAAAACAAGTAAAACAGTTGAACACCACACTATTTTAGCTTTCATTAACTAAAGCACTAAAAACTACACATTACGATTGTACGTAGTTTAGTAGGTAGTATTACTTGCCTTTGTTATGAAATCAAATAATCAGATAATACTTTTTTTGAAGATTTTAATATTTTAAAATTGAATTATACATGATTTTAAAATAATAAACAGATTGACTACTTGAGCCATTCACCTTATTCTTGAACCACTGGTTGTTGAATATTTTGTTTTGCCATTTTTTATAAATTACTGTTCACATTCGTTAAACAGTATAGATGCATACGCCATTGAAAACTAACATTTTTACATTTATCATAACTTGAATTATCTCAGCAGCCCACTAGAAATGAAGTATTAACATTTATTGTACAGAAACTATTGTTTCACCAAATGCGGTTGACAAATAGCTACAGTAAGCCAATTACCTGTAAATTTCTTTTAAGTTTGTTAAATGACAAATTCTTTGACATAGTGACATAAAAATCTTATGAGACTATGATTGGTTGTCCCAGATTGGCAACCAGTAGCCGTAAGGTAAGAATAGTGGCATGGCCCGGCCACTCTTGTTCATTTCTTGCCATACGGCATCACGTAGAAATAAATATATTCAAACAAATTTTTTCCCTCATTTTGTGTCCTCAAATTTTTGCGCACTAGGCAATGTGCCCAACCTGCCTAAGTGGAAAAGCGGCGCTGAGCCATTGGACAATAATTTAAAAAATGTATACAAAATGTGTTTTTAGAATAGTAATATATATCTAAGCACTTTTATGTAACATTTAAACGAAAACCCAGTACCTCTTTAACATTATGGTAAAAGGTTTAAAATCATAAACAGATAGAAATAGTTAATTTTACAGATTACAATGATACTGTATCTTGAAATAATTTTATTTTCCTATACAGTTTTAAACAAATTTGTCGCACTTGACTTTCTTATTTAAAATATCTTCACTGTGTGCTTATGGTAGTAATGAAAACCAGGGAGTGGGATACCACATGCTTATTCAACAAAGCTTATTCAAATCTATGTGACAACCCCAATTGGAACTAGTAAACCCACGACTCTACTTGCCCAATAAAAATACACCACTTGACTAATAAAATATAAGAAGTACTACTGTTTGAGTTACAGTTGTTCTCTCACCATCCATAATATAACTTAAAAAACAATCTTCATATACTCACTTGTTGTTTGATTTTGTTAATAATCTGTTGACTTTCAGTATGAGTGAACTTAAAGAGTTCTAGCAAGCCTTGTCTTGAAGCATCGTGTTCCCGTAAAGCTCGTTCCACCTCTGCAAGTGTTCCAGGCATGTGTGTCGCTCCATACTGGTTTTCTAAACCTTCCACTGTTTTCTCCAGCTAAACAACAAAATTATAATATTAAAAATAGTCAGATTTGGAAACTAAAAATAGTCACATCTTAAAAATTTTGTAAAAAATAAAATTTACAAAATCAATTTGGAAGCAATTTTTTAGGTCAAGCACTTTGAAATAAACATTTTTTGTCTCTTGAAATTTTTTCTATAAACTCTTACTTTTCGATATATTAGCAAGTTTATGTCGATTTATTTCAACACATTTAAGGCCGCCATTTTGTTTTGGGTGGTCCGATTTTTATTTTCTTTATGTCATTTTCCTAGTTTTAAATAGAACTTTAAAATGAGGTATCACATGACCGTACTTCCCATTTAAAAATTTTGAGTTGCTCCCAAAATCCCCCATTTTTAGGGGACACTCAAAATTTCCGATTGCTTCAAAAGATACTTTGGGTTAAGTTAGTATCAATCCCTAAAGGATATTTGTTTGTTTTAACAAACACAAAACTTAAAGGGGGGGGGGGAGTGACTTTATAACCACCCTGTATATTAACATATATATATATATAATATGTTTTAAGTCTTGTGTGTAGCAATATGACAATGTATATTTGACTTGAAACCACAAGGGATTTCAAAGGCTCTTAGTAGGTGCAGCTTGCCTGCACTCCTTTGAGGTAAGATGTTGACAATAACCCTAAGTTTTAAGGTGTGAGAGGATGGAGGTTGCAGAGGTTGAAAACATTGAATGGTTGAGATAAGAAGGCCCATACTTTACAAAGACCGAAACGCCTGGGAGTAAGTAATTAAACAGCCCAAATGTAAATATTCTCAGTGATACAAGAGAAAATATTTTGCTTCATAAAACCATGAGGCTATCTGACTTAAGATCAAATTATAATAGTGTTAATTGTAATCAACAAAAATGTATTAAAATTAGCTCAATATGAGCTAATTAGACTGTGTTGTTTTTATAAAACACAACTTTATGATTCAAAACAATATGAAATAACAGGCAAAAGAAAATAATAGATCTAAGGTTAAATTATAAAATATGAAATTAAGTAAATACATATTAAAAATACAATAATATTGACTGATATAGTTTTAGCAGATTTTGAGATAGTTTATTTCTGATAATTAAGTCTGAGTCTTTTTTATCACCTAAGTTACAAAAAGATATTTTAAACAAATAGTTTTGAATAATTGTGTTTGCTAATTGTTTGATAATCTATAAGGTTTAGTTGAATATTTGATTTCTTGATTTATTTATGGATTTAAAGTTATTTTTACCTCGGATAAGTTCTTGAAAAAAGACAATAGCATTTCTAGAAGTATTTGGTAGTCCATTACAATAGCCTGGAATTTCTGTTGAAGGTCCTGAAGTTGTGCCAATCCTCCTGTATCTTCTACCTGCCCTGTAATTTTAATAAACAATTTTCAACTTGTATAAAACTTGGTTTCTAGGCAAAAAGATGATCTGGGTTTCTTTAAAATGTGCCGAATCATTTGATATTATTTCAAGATTTGTATGAATTAACACAATAGTTACAAACCTCCTTCAAAAATTGTGCATTTTGTGTTTGTGATTTTGTTTGTAACTGTGTAATGTAACTAAAACTTCTAAAGACCGGTTTACACGCCATGTCTTATTGTACATTTTATAGGACAGGACAAATCCTATCCGATAAAAAGTTGTATGTAAACAGAAAAATGTAAGTCTTGTTGGTTGGGTTTGAAATCCAAGGTCAGATTGAAGAACTGACGAGAGAAGCATCATTTTCCAAGAACTGATAGGACAAAACGGAATGTGGAGGCACAGGTTCAGACAAAACGTCCGATCTTGGCTCAGTTCACTATTAGCTCCATTCCGGTTCGATTGCTTTTCTCTCAAAACAGTCAGTAATAATGTCGGACTTGAGGCAATGCAATCACAAATTTCTCTCGGAATTTATTGAAATCTATAGCAGTTCTTTCAATAGCAGGATATGGGAATACTGACTTCTTTTCAGAAGTCATTCCATTGACCATTTTGTCTTTTCCCTTTTCATCACTTTTCCTCTCAATCGTTGAATCCTTACGAGGGAAAAAATAAAAGAAAGTAACTGGGCTTCCTCCATAATCAAATTAATGATGAAATAATCACTGACAGTAGACTACAACTCGAGTCTGGATTGAAACTGAGGTAGAAAATGGAAGGGAATATGTTACTGTGTAAACACAGGACTAAATGGACATTTTGTATTCCGTAGCGTCTAAACCGGCCTTATCACGTTGTTGTGTGTTGACTGAAACTGGAGTCAGTTTAATACCAATAGCATAAATTAAAACACTGAAAAGGGTAATTGGTTTTAATTAATTTAATTAAAGAAGACCATGAACAGTAGTAGGATTTCAATAATATATTTTTAAATTTGTTATTTTAAAATTAATCCTTCTGTACCCTACTAAAAAATATTCAAAACGGCATATTTTCATAAAAGTATTTACTTAAATTGTAAAACAAATATGCCAATAAATAATTACTCTTGTAAAAAAAGTACATTATATATTTTTTGCATAACTATACAAAAAGTTTGATTGAATTAATGCTCAAAGCTATGCACTAATGAAAAAATCTTTAACACTTGTTAGGTTGTCATGATTGTCTCTAAATTATAATTACAAATATCAAATTTAAAAGAAATATTTATTTTTTTGAAAAAGTTGCTACAATTGTTTATTTTCTGATAGTTATGATTAACACATTTTTAATATGTTTATAAATATTTGTTAGATATCCAATTATCAATATTAAAATATTTCTAAAATTATCTTTTAAATGGAGCACAGAAAATCAAATACACAGATTTTCCAGAGTACAGATCCTTGAGAAGAATTTAATAAGTAACTGAGTATAGTATAACATCGATGAAATATTAAACAATAATATACTAATACATACTCCATACTTTGTCAATATCTAACTGATGTAAATTTAAGTAATTCAAGTAAATGTACAGTACGGTATTCAAACTTTTACACATTTGTTTCCAAATTTTCTATTATCTGAATTTTTAATTATATTGATCGACCAATCTGAAATTAATCCGGATACTCTGAGCTCCACTAAACATTGGAGTCATCAAAAATAATGAATAAATAAAATGAAATAAATATATAACTTAATTTCATATTTCAATAAAGTTAAAAATATTCTTTTGTAGTATAAATCGATGGAACTAAGCAATATTTAAGATTTAATGAATGAAAATAAGCATGATAGATGTTGTATAGTTTCAACAACTTAAAGCAAAATAGCTTAATTTATATGGGCACTATCCAGTTCATTTTAAACCTTGAATGTACAAGTTAGAATCCAACTACTGTTATTTGTTTACCTATATATAATTCCTCAAGAAATATGTGAATCAAAATAAGTAAATTACAACAAAAAATATATTTTTTTACAAAAACAATTACTTGCCCTTCGCTAAAAGTTCCTCGGCTGTTTTCATCCTCATCTGTATCTCTGCTTGAGCCCTTTTTATTTCTGGCAATATTGTATTTAATTTATCTTCAACTTCTCGCAGAGTGAATTTAGCAGTTGTTGCATCTTCTGAAAGCACTGGATAGAGCTGAGCATCTAGTTTGGTCACCCAATCCACCGTCTGTTAAAAACAAGAAAATATTTTCCTTAATAATTTTTGTTTTCGTGTTATAAAGATATATTCACAAGGCGGTAAATATTAAAAATGTACAAAATGTAAACAATAAATAAAATAGTTATGAACAAGACAATTGTAAATAATTCCAAAACTTAAGTATAGATTGTAGAGGTTTGTAAGAAAATTAATGCACATATTTGTAATTTCAATAGTACAAAATCATCAAAAATACTCGCCATAGTATGATACAATGTCAGTTCATTCCAATATGAAGGTAACCACTAATTTAATCTTTTTGTATTTATCTTTTGCTGTAATTTCTATATGTAATGCAGGAAACATTCTTTTTTGTAATTTTTTGATTTTGTGATATCGCTACATTCTTAAAATGGTACTTGAAACAAAATAATAATTTGTGTTTCAATAAAAAGAGATAAATTTTACACGAAAAATAATATAAATTTTTTTATTTTCTTGCTTTATCTATAAATTAACCTCAAGAGTGGCCAAATATAAGAGTTTTTAATTTATTTGTTTACTATATAGCAAATTATTATCAAACTTTAATTTTGTATAGAAGATTTGGGTTACTTTAAAGAGCTAACATGAATCCAAACCATTGAACTTTTTTTTATTAAATGTTTAAATTACAAGTTTGCAAAAAAAACTAATAGCATTTTAAAATTGAATATCTCAGATGGGAAAGCTCTCACAAACTTCTGATTCACCTAATAGCTCTATAAGAATCCACACCATAAAGCAATTCATTTGAAAAAAGGAAGTTGATCCAAACCAAAATCAAGCATGTACACAAATTTGTTAAAAGACAACACAGAATTTAATTAATAACACAGGACAAAAATCTTTTCTTTTCTTTCGATGTTTAAAAAAAACTCAGATGAAATCTGTGAATGAAGTATAAATACAGACTTCAAATAGAACAAAAAGTAAATCTAACATGATTTGTTACACCCAAAGCAAAGGACTAGGATAATGCAGTAGACTAGCATGGCATCTTCCTATTGGCATCCAGCCAACTTGAAGCTATCTAGTCCGGGTATTTATTTTTCACAGCACCAAACTAATCCAATGTTATTCCAGTCTAGACTACTTATATGTTTAGCTCCACCAAGCATAATCTTGCTATTTTTCTCTGAATCCTTTACAAGTTGTAACACTAATATAAATAATTTGAAAGTAAATTCTATTTTTACTTAATTTTTATCAATAGGTTGAAGTTGAAATTACGATCATGTAATATTAAAACAAATTTTATGTTATTATATTTTACATCTATTTTTCCCTCATGTAATTTAGGAAGGTCAGAGACCATCTCACAACTTTAGCAACAAAAAATGTTTACCAACAAAATAGAAAACCTATTTTTGGAAAAAATAATTTTTTAACCAAGTCTGAAAAATGTTGTTTACAAAAATATTTTTAATACAAATGTTGAGATTTTTATTATAAACATAATAAATATTAAATATTTAG
>JAGFPH010010215.1:13081-41551 GCA_018207615.1 Philaenus spumarius
AAACACCTGAAACCAAATTGGAATGAAAGCTGGTTTTGTTTCCTTCACGTTTTCCATCCGTTTTGCGGGAAGGAAGCTACGGCAACAAGCGTCTGGTGAAATGGATACCAGGTCCATAATAAAGAAGGAAGGACTAGATGCAACAGCTAGGCACTAGTAGTGTTCTTGCCACCACCTGCCAGTTGTGTTCATACGTTTTTATTCTCCTTTTTCGTTATTTCGAAGGAATTTTATTTTTTCTCGATCTTTTTTCAAGGTGATACGGTACTAACGGACAGACTGCGGGATGATAAAACGGACAATTCGAACAACCTATTCCTTCCCTTCCATTTTTAGAAGAAAACAGAATCGTAACACAACAGAAGGAAAAACGGATAATGTAAACGTACACCAAGGGGAGGTCAAGAGCATTTGCTGCGTCTACAAGTGATACGATATGAGTTCAGTTTGAGCGTTTACCTCCTCCTCGCTTTCCTCCAAGCCAATCAGCACTGTATAGAACTGACAATAGCCGATGCCCCCGCACTTAATTTACACCTTAAGAAGTCAATACGTTGATATTATTAATGAAATACACCTATTCCGAATTCCCGCTAAACCGAACAGTGTTCGGTCCCAATTAGTTTGGAATAGCGGGACTCTACTGCAATATTAAAGCATTATGTGGAAGAAGTGTTGGAGATAATAAGGCTACCAAATATTCTGAAATGTCATATATGTCAGTTTCCTCTTAATAACCGGTTTTATTTTTTATGAACTTAGCTATATGCGATTTAAAATTGTGTGACTGTATTTAAGTGTGCACTATAATAGACTAAATTAAGTTGATTTATATTTATGTTTGAAAAATTTTTTATTGTTTTATCTATATATATAAAATCCAAATACCACTGACAGACTCACTCATCACAAAATCTCAAAAACCACCAAACGGATTGGAATTAAATTTGGAATGTAACTTCCTCTAGGGCCGTAGGTGCTCGCTAAGAAAGGTTTTCAAAAAATTCTAAATTTTAGTGGGGTTTCGGGGGATTAAAGTTACTAAAAACCCCCACAAGAAATATATAGTATAATATATTTATTGATATATTGTTTTGGTTAAAATACATTTAACTTTGATTTGTCTAACCGTGCAAAGCCGGATCGAGTTAGCTAGTACTTTAATAATTTAGAAAAGTTCCGTTTTCACAATATCAAGAAATCTTCCTTAACCTGGAAGGAGTTCTTTATTGTATATAGATTAAGCAAAGTACACTAGATAGCAGAAAATAAATCAAATGTAAAAGTGAAATTTACTTCTTAACATTCTTTACATGTATTGGCATGTTTTAAAGTACTTACTCTAGTGGTGTCTGCCATGTTCTGCTCCCACTGGACCTGAGACTCTTTCTGCCGAGCTAATCCAGCCTCCCAATCTTTCCAGTTAGTAGCGAGTGTAAGTTTCCTGGCAGCAAAGTGTTGAAGCAACGTATCTACACACAGACGTGCTCTCTCCACGCTGAGGTATGGCTCACTAATCTGAACAGACCGACAAATAGAACTTGGCTTTAATCCAACTTTAGACAGGCAAATAATCACAAGTGACAAAATATTATTAGTATTAAATGATAAATAATAATAATATATGGAATCTATCATAAAAACTTATGTCTTAAATAATTAAAAAATAAATAAGTAGGATGTGTTATTGGTGTTTCATCTAATCATCCCCATAGTTATAAATAAAATCATTTAAGTCAATGGTTAAAGGATCACTAGTAATACAGAATACAAAATTATTAAATAGATCAATAAATCAACACATATGATAGTTGCAAATATTCTTGACACTTAACACAAAATGTCAAAATTTAATAAATGTATAGTTAATCATTAAAACAAAACCAAAGCATTAAATCAAAAGATGTTAAAATAGAAATAGATGTAAACAAAATTAATACACCCTGATGGTTTTATAAAATAGAATAACAACCACATGAGATTGAACCACCAAGTTTGACCAGCTTCTTGGAAGCAATCAAATTAACATCAAATTTAAAATTCAAAATCTTAGGAACATAATAATCTTAGTATATATAATAGTAAAAATATATCATCTTTGAGTTGTTAATATTGCAGTTACCAAGCAAACATAATTGTTCAATCACCAGTACTATGAAGTAGTTCAGATAACGTAACAAAAACTGTTTCAGACAGTACTTAAACTCTATTGACCAAAATAAAACTAAAGATTGTTAATAGCATTGCTATAAACCATCAATGGGCATTGCTTGTAGTACTGTATCTAAACTTATTTAACGTTCTATATCTAAAGGTGTCATCGTGAGTTAAATAAAAATTATCAATAAGACACAGGAATCATCACATTTTTTAGAGAAACCCCTAATTTTAGGAATTCCAAAATACCAAAAAAGCTGAATTAGTTATACTCCACAATCTATACTGAACTTATCCATAGTTGGAAAAGTATACTCATCATGTCTGTTATAATCAAGTTCTGCCACCTCATGAAATACATTAAAATCCGCTAATTTTTAATGTATAATTTCTCAACAGGAGATAATATTTTAAGAAACTCACCACAGTTTAAATTTTGTTTAAACCGTCCTGTAAATAGCCATTTCAAAAACTTATCCTATGCCATTTGTTGCGTCCTTTTTTCTTAACTAAATACAAATTATGTTCCAAGTTTTGCCTTAACCTGAATGTACAGGATTGTACGATATGTGATGCGGAATACAATAAGGAACTTTTGTCTTAAATTTGTGTAATTGAGTTTTCAATATTTCCTTAAAGAGGGTTGATTTCTGAACAATTTAACATAAAAATCATAATTCTATCTTAAAAATTAAGGAAGTTATGGCCAAATGATTTAGTTACGGAAAAAGGTAGTTTTGAGAAAAACATAATTAAAGTTGTACAATCAAAACAACCACAAATACCATCATCTAAGTTATCAGCTGTTGTTTATTTCATTCCAACGCCTGTATTATTTATGCAGCTGCTTACCACAGAGTAAGCTACTACCTTGCACAATTATTAAGGAATTTATAATCATTGCGATTTTTAATAATAGATATTGTTTAGATTATTATTAATCTAATAATATAAAAGGTTGTTTGTTGGATTTTAAGTCTGTTTTTATGACATTTCTAACCAGTCAAAGAAAAGGGCCATGTTGTCAGGAATTTTATCAAAATAATCAGAAGATGTTCTACTATTAGTAAAAACTACAGTTAGTTGCCTGAAACGTTGCTAGAGTACAGGATATACTACTTTCAGAGACACTGCAAGCAATGTTAGTCACTACGAAAAGGGACCTCTTGTCGCACCCATGTTTTTCTCCATAACGACAAAAGGTCCCTTTTCTCAGACCTGACATCTGTTGCATAGGTACCATTTTAAAATTATTTCTCGACTACAAACCAATTTACAATTGATATTAGCTTATAAATAAGGAGTTGGGCAACAATAATCGATAAAAACCAAAATATTTTTTACCCTTTTTAGTTATTTTGCCTGTACTGAAAATTTTACTATCCCGACAAGAGGACCCTTTTCATTTTCCACTTCATATTATGGTTTGCTTTTATAAATCTTACTTATTTATTAAATGTTTTGTAAAGTGTATAAATGTGTTTATGTGTATTGATAGCAGGTTAGTTTTTTATTATTAGTTTAATACATATTTTGTTCAATTTGGTAATAGATCATATTAATAATAAATCATTACAGTAAAATCTCATTAATCAGGACTAATTGGGGCTCTAAGTTGTCCGGATAATTGAAAGTCCGGATTAAATGAAATAACCTTAATATAAACAAAGGTATAGGTAGTCGCATTTAGGATGGCGCGTGGTTTGCGCAGAAGCAGTAATGCCCTTCTCCCTCCAACACCAGTCTTTGTCGTTTTTTAAGAAAAATACAGTCTGTGTCAAATCCATCGATTAGGGAGGGCCGCCCTGCAATTTTTAGCATTGGACGCGCTTTCAATTACAAGCTTCTGCACAGAACTAGGATTATTTAAATAGGACAAATTTTATATATTTGTAATCTGGGTGATATGTTGCAACTAACAGTATAAATATCTTCCAGTTTAGTAAATGTTCGGAATTTATACAATAAAAAATACTTCGATTTTTTAAATCGGGACATGAAAAAGTAGTAAAGCGTACACGTTTTTTATTTTTAGGGTAGAAAGAAACTTTCAGTGGCAAAGTTGTAGAAAATTAGTTCATCTACATATTTTATTTCAAACATTTTTCAGTCAGATGCTTGTTTTGTCCACAAATCGCTTGCAAATAAGCGCAACCAATATTATCAGGTAATAGCCTAATGTAAACATATTGTTTTTTCTTTTTCTTATATCTATAGTTAATTTATAATAATTAACTGAATTCAAGAGCGGGACAGTTAATTATTTAATGTAATGTAAATATATTCTTTTTTTCTTTTTTTTATATCTATAGGCCTACTAAATTCATAAGAAACTACTTGAAGAGTTGGACAGTAAATTATTTAATGTAATGTAAATATACTATTTTTCTATTTACTTATATCTATAGTAAATTTATAATAAACTACTTTATAAGTAATAAAATAGCCTTTAATTTAAATTGTATTTTAAGAGTGTTTAGTACATGTATTATTTAAAATGTCTCGATATCATAAAGTAAATAAGCCAACATAACTAGGGTTGACTGTACACAATGCCCCGCCTAAACTTAGGAGGGGAAGTGTGGTGGGATAGGTACTCTGTCTCACTCGCACTACCCGCCCTACGCGACATCCTATATGATTTTATCTATACATAATGAAACACCCTTTATAGAAAACGAACATGTATTTTGAGTTTAGTTATATGTACAGACAATACGTTAATTCATAAAACATGTAGTAAAATGTATTACACTGTGAATATGAAAGGTCCATTCTGTGGACTACTAGTTTAGAATGGCTTATTGCAAATTTAGCTGAATGAATGTAATCTTTATAATCTGCAGTCAACTGGCTGTCCGGATTAAGCGAAGTCCGTCATAATGGGGTCCGGATTAATGAGGTTTTACTGTATTTTACATTCAAACAGAAAGGATAACCAAAACACTAAAATTCACACATTTAAGAAGAGTGACAAATAAATTTAAAAAATTAAGAAAAATATGTGTACGCCTTCACAAAAAAGTTAATTGTGTGTTTATTTATCCCTGTGTAAGATTAAAATATAGATACTAATACTATACAAACAATAACGGGAAGCAGCAAAAGAAACAGATAAAACTCAAATCAAACTGAGCAACAATAATTAATAAGATGTTGAATTAAACTTACGATTAAAAGCTTTTTGACACAAACAGAAAACCGATTTAATACAATGACAAAATGTTTTCAAGTTTCTGTGGAATTTTTAACATCTAAAGTTACATGTTTCTAATTTATAATTTATATAGCTATAAAATTACCTGGCAAATAAATAATATAATTATTATATTTTTCCAATAAATAGTATGGAGCAGCAAGAATACCACATTCAAATAACAAGAGTAATTAAGTGAGACTCATGACTACAACAATAGATTAATTCACTTTAAAAAAAGTTTACTTGCTGACTATTCAAAACAAGTGCCTAACACTATTGCCCTCCTCCCTTCCCAAAATTCCTTTTACAACTGGAAGCAGACACTTCCTGTCTCTCTTTTTCTCTCCTCACTCTTTCTCTGTAGACACAACTTGGGGTTCTCCCCACACTCATTCTGGAACAACTATTTTAGACTTCATTATTTTTACACCTTATATTGGACCCAGTGAAAAAAGTACATGTAATGTTATTCCACTGTTACAATACTTGTGAACAACCTCAATTATAATTAAACTTGTGCTGTTACAAATAATAATATCTGAATTGTATAGTGATAGCAAATTGTTCCCCATACAGTCTATTTTTAAAATGAACTACAATGTTTATTGGCACTAGACTATCTCTTTGATTTCTAATATGTTTTCTTAACTATTCTTTTGAACATATGTTTGGTATCTGTCCAACAAAAGTAAATCATGCTGTTGCACTGATAAAGGCTATTGTACAGAAAACTATTGTTTAAAGTTATTGCAGTCAAACAGTTTGAGTTCAATTGACAGAAAGTTTTATGATACTGATTTACATACTCAGTACATTAAACAAATATATGATTCAAGTCTCCAAAAGGACATTTTATAAAGGAGACAATATAATGTAAATTGTATTTCTAAACATTTACAATTTAATGTAAACATTAAATTATGCACGGTCATTTTTGTATTTTGAATCAATTACCATTTTGAATTGGTGGCTTAGAATATCTTAAATAGAGGTTATTATATCTTGACAGTGCTATTTAGTTTTGAAAATTATAAAAACAATTCCGTCATCTAATTACTTTTACAATTAAATAGTTTCAAAAGTTATTCCAAATTCCTTAAATAACAGATATTTTTTAAAATATCATAATCATAATATTAAATAGTTGTATTGTCCACTGTTGAGAAACAATTAATTACTTATACGACAGTCCTTCTTTATATATTTTTTTACAAAATTATACTGGATATTCCAAAAGTATGAATGCGGTTCGGCTAATATTTCACGAGAGATATTTAATAAAATTATCAAATAAATTGACTGGAAATTCAAATATTGACCATATTGGTATATAAAAACTATTTATGGAAATGTGTTTGTACATCTAGGATTTTATTAGCTTTTGTCGTTGAGGAAAAGAGCCTGTAAAAGTTTGAAAAATGAACAAAATCAGTTGTATATTGAAAAAAATTCAATTTGTTACTATTATGTTATTTATTTTTAGTTTACATTTGTTTTTATTTTTTATTTTATTTTTTTATATAAAAAGACTGTGTTACGCCTTATTTTGACTAGAAACTCAAGCGAGAAAGCTGATTTTGAGTATAATGTGTTTTGGGAATTACATTCCGTTAAAGTAAGAAAAATAATCAAAGTTCATGTCAATTTTTGAAAATGTATTGTTTTTTTAGCGAAGTAAACTTTATGCTTAAAATTAATGTGAACATACATAACTGCCTTTAATGGTAAGAAGAAAATCCCTATTGCTTAAAACAAGGTATACAGTGGCGCCGACTCCATGGGGCTTGGGTGGGCTCGGGCCCCTCCAAAAATATGATTAAAAAATTATTAAAAAAAAATTAAAAAACACGGCTATACCAGTGTTTAAAAAATTAGCAGGTAGCCGCCGTGGTCGACCGCTGGTGCATAAACGGGGCCAAACACTGTGGTGGGGGAGCCAGTGCTGCCAACTGTTCTCCAGTCCTGTCAGTCTGAAAAAGTGTTATAAAAAATGTAATCAAACACCGGGTAGGTTGGCAGCACTGACATGGCGGAAGCGGTGAGCCGCTGTGCATAAACGCTCCCATTTAAACCAATGCATTTTGAAACCGCAAAAAACTGCGGTTTGTAAGTGCACCGCTCTGTTTCTGTGAACCGCTGCGGCTCGCCGCTCCGCTTTTTGTTGCATAAACGTGCCCATTTAACTCAATGCACTTATAAAAGTAGCGCGGCGCGCCGCTGCGGTCGACCGCTAGTGTATAAACAGGGCCTTAAGTGCACTGCATTGCACATAGCCTACACTTAGCAGTTGAAGACAGCATTCGTTATCTCTCCAGCATGAGGGACATTATGAATTTAGCCAAAGACTTAATAAATACAGTTATTGAATCCCCTAAGAGTATGAAATATTTAGAAGCATAAGCTGTGCTAGTGTCAGTGTCAATGATTAAGCTGGACTACGACCGCTTTGCCCTACCTGATAGACTATGAAAGCTTCCAGTGCAGATATTGAAAAACTACGAAAATCTAATGGAGTTCTTTGAAACATTTTCTTCCGTAGATACAACCGAAGCAGGTTATAAATGTGCAGGTTATCTTGAGACAAAGTGTCAGTTTAAGACTTATTTCTTTTTAAACCTGTATTATCAAGTAATTACTGTAGTAGAAGAAGTAAATCGGTAAATCCAGTGCCCACATTTAAGTATAACTGAATTGGAATTATTATTTCAAGGCTTACTTTGTATATTAAAAGAAAGTTGTGGACGATTATTTTTGGCAACTTTGTTTAAAAGAAAAACCCTCGCAAGTCGAAGAACCTGAGTTTTCACGGAAAAGCCGTATTCCAAAACGATTTGAAAACAATAAAGCTAGCGCACCTCATGATTTCAACACGCAAAGGAACATTTCAAAGTTCCTTACATTGATGTTTGTGACACTGTGAAATCTTGGATCACCAACAGATTCGAAAAAACAGGCTTATCAAGCGTTACAGCAGTGGAAAAAGAGTGTTTGTTAGTTTTAAACAAAGGTGAAACAAGTATTGTACACGCCGCAGAGTTTTTTCAAAACTATTTGGACATCGATAGGCTGCATTTACATCTTACAATGTTAAATGACATCACTAAGCAAAGAAACTTAAAACTAAACTGTATGGGTGATTTAAGAAAGTAACTTTTACTAGAACCCAGTGTAAAAGAAATATTATCTGAACTTGTTGAGTGTATAAGCTTCTTCAAGTTGTGCCAGTTACATCAGTAACAGCTGAGCGATCATTTAGCGCCCTTCGATGTTAAAAACATACATCAGAGCAACTATGGGGCAAAATAGATTGAACAACTTAGCAGTTCTTAGCGCCCACCAAGATGTTTTGGACGAAACGGACGTTCTAATAGTAATCTATGATTTCATAAAGAGCAACCTAGTCAGACGATCTACGTTTGCACTTTTCTAAGGATGCTCTGATTCTGGTTTGTAGGCCTGAATTACAAAGTACAGCCGTAGTAGGCCTATCAACTTTTTTTAGGTTGAATGTAATTAAAATTTATATATTTAAATGAAAGAACATTTTGTTTACAGTGTCCTGTTATAGTGTTTTTTTATCTTTAAGCTTTATGAATGTTTTTTTACAAATTTCAGTAATATTTATTATTTGACTGTCTTGGTTTGAATTGGGTTATTGTACCATTTGTACCCCAATCTAAATACTTTATTTAAATTAATTAATTTTTTTGAAAACTTGAAATCATTGTTGGTTTGTATTTTTATAACTCTATTTTAATATCTCAAAATTGCTATCAATAAATATAGAAGGCAATATATAAGAAATAACTATTAGATAAACTAAAAGAATAAACAACATGTATTTTTTTAGTTTTGATCTTTTGTGGTCGTAGATAATATGCATTAATATAAAAAACACATTATTATGGGCATGAATATATTCTTCAATATTGTTATAAATACGCACCAGAAAACCTCAAAATGCAGTTTTAGCAAACTACTTTTTTTAAATTTTCTCCTGTCCCCTTTCATTAGGGGGTATGCAATAATCACTGGTGAGCCCCCCCAATAATTTTGATAAGTAGGCGCACATGAAGGTATACACAGCATCCACAGAAATTGAATGTTTGGATTGGTATGGATTGACTCTATTATAATAGTAAAATAGAGACTGTAGACCCTGTAAAATAATTAGCTGTCTCCAAACTTTTGGAATACCATTATAAATCAAGACTCATTTGAACTTTAAATTTAATATACAGATGTGCATAACTTAATTATGTCACAAACTAAAAATGTTTACAGTATTTTCTAAATGACTGTTGTTAATATACTTAGAGTCAAATTGAGGGGAACACACAACTTGTATAAAACATTTACTAAACAACAAAAGCAGTGTAATTTTAAGAAAGATGCAAAAATACCAAGTTTATGAAAATTTGATTTGAAATAAAATTAAAATGGAAATTTTTTTTCTGTGTCCATATTGACTTCCCAAAGATTTAAATATAAAAGAAGAAAATTTAGACTTTTGGCAATCTGTACACATATAGGCGTGTGTTATGTCTGCCTATTGTTTAAATTTAGCTTTTCCCAGAATAACAATTGCCAAGTTCAGTGTTAAATAAAGGTATTTACTGTAAACAAAGTAATTAAGATTTTATTTGGCCATGTTAGCACAGAGATACATATTATTTTATGTTGATTTAAACAACTTTTTGCAGTAGTAATTTTTGTAAAGGGTTAAAAAAAGAAAACAAAATTAAAACATGTTGTTTAGGTGATGAAATGGAGTGAAAGTATGAGTAAAGGTTTACTTTAGTTTATGTAAATTATGTAAGTCCCCGACACTTCTTAAAAAAAACCTATAGATCTAAAAATAACTCTACACTATATGAAATTATTTCAAAATTAATTCTGAATGTCTTTGAAATAATTGGAAAGTAAGTGCCTAGATCATAGCCACACAAGTTCGAGTAAGTAAAGAAAATGTTTTTACAAAAATAAAAGTAAAATGTCATAAAGTACCTATTGTATTTTATTTTTTCCTTGAAACGATACAAATTATATTAAATATAGGTCTGTGGTAACCGAAGTAATTAAATAAGACATATATTCTCCATCAATGTTATGCACCTATGCAAATTCAATCTTGCTATTCCAAACATTAAATAATAAAAACTTGTTCCTATTACGATCCAATATATTTTTGGAAGAAAAAGATTGCACTTGGACCTATTTTATTTTGAAATCCAATGGTCTGATTATGATCCCACACAAGTTGTAACATTTAGTCCTTTCCCTTTTATACAATACTTTGAGAAAAATATAAACAGAACACGATTGCCAAAAACGTTTCTCGCTGCCTTTCTGAAAAACCTCCTAGTACCCAAACAATTTTCTACAGTAAGAATATTACATTTTGTGCTAAAACACTAAATTTTGTTAACTGAGTGGTATGGCTTTCGCTCTTCCCCTCGTTATATTTTAAATGAAATGTCATAAATTTAAAAAAAAATTACCTAGTAAAAATTTATGGAGTTGGTACTACGAAAATAACATTTTAAACGCTAATTACAAATGTCGAATTATATACGAATGTATACAAAACTATCTTTGTTTTAAATTATTGAAAGTAGATTTTACAAAATTGATTTTTATTTTGAACAAACCATTTCTTTATTATATTGGAAACATAGTACTTCTATATATTATATTAGATGAGAAAAACATTAATGTTATTACTTAAACAAGATTGTTTTAAATTTAAAAAAACTATCAAAACGATCAATGACATACAATGACGGTCATTGATCTTACTATAAACAATTTGAATTCAGAGATTCAAAACTTTGCTTAAATTCGTTTTTATTTTTACTGAATCAACATTTTAATAACAACAAACATTACAACTGCATATTTTTTTAGAAATGTGATTTTGAAACAGCTAAAATTCCAATTTTATTTTGGTACAAGCCTACATGCAATGGTTTCTAATTTTATACACTGGTATACATGTTTATTGTGGCCAAATTAATTATTACAGACGGTAATAAAAAAAAACATACAGACCAAATAATATATTTTTTAGCATTGATATGGAACTCCAGTAATGAGGAAATGTCACTTCCATTAAAACTTACATCACATTTAGAAATTGGCAATTGAAGTTTAGTTAATAATTAGGAGGAGTCTAAAATTATACCGAGTTGGAAATAGTAGTGTGACGGGAATGGTTGTCGCTATAAAAAAGTCATGCTGTTCCATGTGTAGGGTTAGATGAACTAGAGCTTGGATAGCTCTCTTTATACTCTGTTTGCATTTTATATTTAAATGTAAACTTTCATTTACAATCAAATCAATTACTTATAAATTAAATATAGCAATAGGTTTAGAAAACAAAATTATTTATTTATAAAAATAGTAGTAACAATTCAACCAAAAACATAATATTTTAAGGGAACTGTTCCAATTAATTTCTCTGTCTGAGATGTCTACAGAAAACCAAAGATTACCACCGTGATGGTCTTTCAAGTTCTGGAACACATTTTACTTAACCATCACGGGCGGTCCCAAGGGGTATAAGGACGATGAATCCCCCACCCTGAAATGTCATGTTCCATTTAAATACCTAGCTTTAAAATAAATCTATTAGTTTTGTTTAATCTGTTGTCTGTGAATTCATAAGCAAATCAATAAAAGATTTGAACTTTACCTTTAAATATATACGGTTCACAAATATGTGAATTATAGTCCACTGGGTCGGACCCAAATTGCAGTGTAAAGAACTATTTGAGAAACACTAGAAGTGCAGACAGATGCATGGTCTCGCTTTGCTGTTTATACCAAAGAAATCAAAATATACACTGACATTATTATTAAAGAAATGACAAAAAAACTCGACATTTACTTTTGAAGTACGGTAATGACTCTTGTTTAAAAATATTCATTTGCTAATATTTTTTTTTGTAAAAATGATTTTCTTTAGAATTTTAATAATTGCGTTGTTTTCATAAAAGTTTACAACTAATAATTTTGTTCTTACTTTGAACAAATTTTCCATACGGTATTTTTATTTATATAATGATATAGTGTATCTTTCAGAGTTTCAGTAATATTATAATAGAGTGAAATATGACTATTATGTGTAAAACATTTATTTAAATAAAGGTTGGTATACTTATTTGCACTTCTGTCTTTTGATCTTACTCCTCTGTCAATTAGTTTACTGATTAAAAGACAATAGTTCATTTTTTGTTTTAATAGATTTCTACGCTAAAATATAGCTTAAAATGGGGTTTAAGACAGTACAGTATGCCTAACCCCCTTCCCTCCTAGGTCCTCCCCGAAATACTATCTTAGGTCCGCCTCTGTTAACCATAAACATCTGCTTCATATTATATACAATTTCCAAAATATTAAATTATAACAAATTACTATAGTTTGAGTACCAGTAATAAATAAATATAAAGTTTAAAGAAGAAATAAGTTTATTTCTGCAAAATAAATATCTTGTCATTTAAATTTGCCTAAACTGGTTTTATAACTGTTTAAAAAAATATATTGTTTAGCCATTTTTTTATTTGAATTAAGTTGAAAATTGAAGATTTGCCTTATGCTTAAAATATTTGTACAATATTTTAATCGAATGCAAATGAGACTTAGGTCACAATTCAGTTTGTGATGTAGTATTCAAATAACAACACAAATCTTAAAACATTTCAATCATGAGATACCTTTAATAAGAGATCACTGCTGATTCTATTAGAAAAATTAAAACATGCAAAGGAGCAATTAAATATATAAAACATATTTATTTGTCCAAGTGTTTGATTTTTACAAAGTTTTATTGACTTCAAAGTCTTTGGCACCATTAGCTGGTTTCATTAGTGTAACCAGAATGTCTATACCGAAAGAGGAATGAAGGTTTTTTCTTTCCATTTATCAACAGATGGCAGGGATGTTCAGGATTTAAATTCTGGAATTAATACGAAATAAGATAATACCTAATTCGCTTTATGTTTTACTTAATGCCATTAATTTGTAACTATGATTGATAAAAAAAGACAAGGAAATAAACACACTTAGACAAAATGAAAACTTCTATTTTAGAATTAAAAAATGAAAATCCTTTATAATAGTTTGATTTCTGCTAACTATATGTTTTACGAGACAAGTAAATATTTATAGTTACACAATATACTTTATGACAGCCCATTTAGCTGTTAACTTTAGAACGGAACAGTCCAAACCATAGGGTAGGAGTATTAGTTGGCAAAGACGATCACATCATCTTTATTTCCCATCAAAGTTCTCAAATTAGATTTTTTTATTTAGCAATTATCACCGGAAATATGAAATATGTCTCTTAACAGTTTAAACTCTGACATCTGCTATTTTTTATAATGTCTCCCATAATATTTGAAATGAATGTCAATGTTTTGATACACATGTCAAAGGACAAATACAAAATGTGTATAGTAAATCAAGGTATAAAGTCTCATCAATCAGAAAAAATATTAAATGTTTTTAATTAATTTATTAGAAAATAGTCTAAAATAGAAGTTGAATGTAGATGGTCAAAGTTCCTAGATAGTTGTTCTGATGAACAGTTACTGTAACCACATACCGGTAGATATGGTAATTAATTGGGCATGACCTCAGTATACTGAATCAAATTTGCGATATACCAACATTAACACCAGTCTATCTATTAAACTTTTATAAATCTGTTTTAAGTTTGGAATTTACTCTAAGGGAAAGTTCTTCAGAGAAAATTATGAAAAAGTTTTTAAAATTCTGAAAAAAACATTAAATTCTTACTGAAATGCAAATGAAAGATACACATCGTTTTGTATTTGTTTAATGCATGTTGCAGTTTTTTTTGTAGTGAATAGAACAAACTCACAAAGTTTTACACATTACCACTCCTATAAAGTATGCAATAAATATAACTTAAATTCAGAAATACACAAATCAAAATTATTTGAAGATAAGCACATGAGCAAAATTATTTAATATATTACCAGCAAAACTCACATTTTTAAACAGTACACAATTAAAACTGATTTAATTAAGTTTTTGATTGATGGTGTGTGTTAATTCCGTCAGGAGTACATATATCAGGGTATAATGAGGTACGTTTCTAATTTATTATTAGAAGTTTTTGTTACTGCCATTGTTTAATTTATGTACATTTCATTCATTTGCTCATGAGTTTATTACTTGTTTTCTATTATTTATTGATAAGATTTTGTTTGTGTTTCACGTTTAATCTATTATCTGATTTGATGTATTTATTTCATAGGTTATAATGTACAACAAATTTCATGTAGCTTATAATATGTGGTGAAAATATAAAAATTAGAAAGAGACTATTAATTGGCTTACAGAACTAGGAAGGAAAGATTTAGAATGATGGTAGGCATTTAACATGTCATCCAACTCTGATTTAGATCTTCCGATCTTAGAAAAGAAGGACCGATCCAATTTGGATAGAGATTGGAGTAAAAAGTTTAGCATCTTGTTGTCTCATGTGAAGACTATTCAGGAGTAACTTATGGAGTGCTTGCTGCAGGCACTTTGGAAATGGGAAAACACAGGAGATGGCCTTTCCTAAATTGTTGAGTAAGGTAAATATTTGCTAAATATTTTCATGAGAAGTTAAAAAGAAATTTATATGACATATAAAAGTAAAGTTGTTGGATTATTTGATATAAAATATACAATGATGATTTGGTTCTTAAAATGTTTCTTAAAATACCTTGACCAATAAAAAACAATTCTAAGATTACAATTTACAGACAAACATGAATGTTATAGAAAAGAGAAAAAATGTAGTATATCAATTAAAAGATGTATTTAGATTCAGCATATTTTCTAAAAGTTGTGCGGGATAACTTTGACGACAGAGCCAAATAGCTAATTAACAATATAGAAAATAAGATGTGATGCAAACATATGCTCATCTATGTCAACTGTCACATATGTTAATGTTGCCACATGTGTTTTACTGCTTTGCTCTGATTTGGCAACACTTCTGTGTGGTTCTGATGTTTTATCTTTATTAGTCGCAAAAGTAAGGCTATTTTTTTATAAAACAGCAGCTACATCCAACTAGGAAAGCTTGTTTAAATGTCCTTCCGGATTCTGATTTTTTTTGCACTTTACTTTTAGTTAATTTAAATATTCTCAAGACAACTTAACGGAGTAAGTGCAACTCATTCAGTCATGAAACACACACCTAACATGATAATTAGCCCCGGTATTTTAAATATGATTCATTTCCCTTCTACACAAGAATACAGCAAGGGTGTAAAGCTGAAAACTTTTTAAAGTTTATCACCTTATTTTATAAAGTGGTAAAATTAAGAAACTGCAAGGCCAAGACACAGTCAGAAAACCCATTTTAAAATGGTTTTGGAAAAGGAAATGTTATCAGTTTTAATACATTTCTAGGCATGGATTATATTTAATATCATAATTCCATAATATATTGGTTCAGCCTAATCTTGAGAGTTCTGGACTATTAGCAAGAAATTAAAATGTTTAGTTTTTGTAGATAAATCAACTATCCATTTACCTACTGTTTTATTATTATTTTGTATTGTTAACATGGAAAATCTTTTTTCTGTTGTAAATATTTTGTAATGTTTATGGTTTTTGAGATAATAAACATTAAAATTTTAACGTCAAACATTTTGAAAATGTGAAAAATAAAGTCTAGGTTTTCTGGTGAAATATTACTTTAATAGCGCGCCTACCATTTTCCCCTCAATATCTAATCTACTTCCAAACTTTCAAAGTTTTTTTTTTATAAACACAAAAAATGACAATCTGAACCTATGTTTATATTTGGATGAACTGTTTGGTATTTTTAGCTCAAGAATGAGCTTTTGAAACTACTTACTTTTAATATAGATAAAATGACATCCCTGCAAGTATCATTTTATTGTTAGTAGCCATTTTAATGATAGATATAATTCTTTAAATTTTGTATAGATGTTTTGGAACTGTAGGAGCACAAACAAACATTGCATCTTCAGATAAAATATTAATAATATGAAAAAAAAAGAAAGCTCAAATCAATTGAATGGTCTTCACAAGTTACATACCGTAGTCTATTACAAAAGGTTATTCCTCCAAACAAAAACTGAAAGTGGAGTGTCTCTGTTTTATGTTAGCTATAAATAACAATGGTTTATTTCTTCTAGTCTTGATAAACATACAACTTACTACACTTTCTCAAAGTAACCAAGTTTATTGTTTTATGTCAGAGATTGTAAATTTGGTTGTAATTGGATTGTCTACTATAATAACTAACAAGTTAAAGGAGATTTTGTACAGTTGCCTCATTTTTTAAATTCTTTACTTATTTGCATTATCCTTGTACCATCTTTTGCTTTACTAGTGTACTCAAAACTACAAACTACATTTCAAGCTGCGACGGAAATTAGCCAGTCGCAAGGCGCTAATTAGACTTGCTAATTAGAACCACAAAACATTAAAAGTTAACGAATTTAAATTTTAAAGACAGCATAAGAATCAGTAAATTAAAGCGTAAATAAAAGAAAGAATAAGTTTTTGATGATATATGAATAGTTTCAGAGTTATTAAAGAAATTAGTTAAACGTTTTATCAATCAGAATAATAACAGACAGAGGCGATGTGAATTGTACCAAGTTCAATCGACAAGATGGGACAAGAAAATTCCTGTCGAGAACGGCAAGAGTTTGTCAGCTTCTACTTGTTGCTAGGCAGATCTAAAACCATGTTAAATTTTGATAATTATAAATGTTGTATATTATTTTAGTTAATTAAAAAGAGGGGAAAAAGACGAATAAAACAGTATAAAAAGTTTTTTAATAGAGTAATTAATTTAGGAGTTATAGCACAAAAAGTAAGACCAAAAAATGAAAAATCGTTTGTGTCGAATAAATTCAAAAAACTAATTAGGCCTAATAGAGACCTAATAAGGCCTAAAAGGGAATAGCCCAAAGTCATTTCAAAATAAAATTAACTTAGTAACAAAAAAGGGATTTATAGTCATTAATTTGCATAAAAAGGCCTATAACTTCAAAAATAAAGTTAAATTCAAAAAATGGAAAAGGGGGAAAAATCGACATACTAACAAAAGGTAATTATGCAAGGTTTAGACAAAAAATCATAGTTAAAATTAACGGAATTAAATAATAAAAATAAATAACTTTAGAGTCAACAAAAGGGAGAAATAATTAGAATAGTCTGTAATAAATGGCAGAACAGGTTAGAAAATAGTTAAATGCATTGTAATAACACTTGAGATGTGAGGAAGGTAAAATCGGGGGGGAATAAAACACAAAAATCGGCAGCGCAAAATTAGGCTTCCGAAAATCAACCATAGCGGGAGAACCAAACAAGATAGAAGAAATCCAAAAACATATTCGTTCGTTTGGGAACCAAACAAAGAGGATAGGAAGAAGAAAATTCCAAATTTGATAAAATTTACAGAATTAAATTTCAAAATTCAACGAAAACTTGCGAAGCAAATAACACGGCGAAAAAAGGGCGTACGACTTCAACTCAAAGGGCTATGTGAGCAGAAGGTCGTCATGTACAAGATGAGACCAACAAAACCAAAATTGGGTCAAGGACAAGAAAGTAACGGCAGTTTGAAACTTTCAAAGCCAAATTGCAAAGATTTCAGGAATGAACACGCCGAGAAAAAGTAAACAATAACGAGACAATTCTGCCGCTTAGGGGAGGGGTTAGAGCCTAAAGTCGGTAGGCCTGTCGAGTAAGTTCAGTTTTAGATACCAGACCGTCACCACGTACTTCAGAGATCCTAGAAGGGCTTTCCAAGAGACTAGCTGAGGGAACGATCGCAGTGGAACACTCGCGAGAACAGCGGACATTGGGCGTCATCAGCATAAGTCAGAGAGAGTAAATCTTGAAGAAAATCGAGGCGAGGACCTATCTAGCTAAACTCCGGTCAAGAGTAACGGGCCGAAATCCGTACTGCCATTGGGACTTAACTGGACCTAGGAGGATTCCGGAGGACCAACACCACCAGGATTGGGAACCGAAGACAGAACATCTTGTTTGTTGTAAGTAACAGATTATCAAGTTGTTTTCGAGTTTAAGAAAATTTTAATAAATTCAAAAATAAATAAATAAAATTAATAAATAAATAAAGTAAATTCAGGGGAAAGTGTAAGAAAAGTAAAATAATTTTAATAATAATTAACTCACATCTCACAGTGGTAAATATCGACGAAAATTTAATTATAAATATATATTCAATTTATCCATTGTATTTTGTGTTGAAAACGCAGTTGCGTAAGTTTAATATAATAATTTTGTTCAATAAATTGGTTATTTCTTGAAAGAGTTGCTAAAATCATTTATAAAATTAGTACAATACCATAAATCATTCAGTGCTCTAATTATAAGGATTCAGGTAAGGCAAAAGTGTTTTCTGATCATAACAAGTATATCTCCACCGGGGACGACCTCGAGATCGGAGTTAGAAAGAGAGCTAGTGTACTAAAGAGAAAACAAAAAAAAGTTTTCTACAAGTTTTAAAATAAGAACTGGAAATTAAAGAAAAACAATTTCCAATTCTTGCCATCGCATCAACCACTCTAAAAGGGTCATACGGGCAGGTACAAGTTGACCGAATTTCAAATAAAATTAAATAAAAGGTAAAAAGGTAAGAAAGAGTGAAAAGTGAAGTTGAGGAGTAAAAGGAGAGTGGGTGGTGCGTGGCAAGGTGGCGCCCAACGTGGGGCCAAAACCCTGTGATCCCGAAAACGAAAAGAGGAGAGTGGGTGGTGCGTGGCAAAGCCGACAAAATATTTTTATAAATCTGCAGAAAATTATACATAAACTCTGGTTCAGAATGTACTGACAGTACTCAAACACATCATTAACTTTAAACTAACAATATAGATGTATTTAATTTCTCACACTTCTGTCAAGAAACTAATCACAATTGGAAAATGATAATGTAACCTTGATGCCAGATGGTATTACCAATTTTTTTGTAATATTCAGAAAAACTCTCAACTAATTAAGAATAGTCTGAGATTCCTCAAAATATAATTACACATTTTTCATTTAAACTCATGGCTCGATTCTTATCTCCAGTGCCAGAATTTTGGAGTTTGTCCCCATTTATTGTTATTTTGAGTTTGGTAGTCAAACTATTATCAGGGAATGATGAAGGTTTTCCTGTGATTAATTACAGCTTATGCCCATGCAAGTAGAAATTATTTTCCAATTATGAAAGATTAGGAAGTTTTTTTGCTAAATAATCTTAACTATACAATAAGACATTTTTTACAACAGAACCTAAGTACACCAAAAAATAAGCTTATATCCATTTAAGGATATTATTTGTAAAAAATGTTTGTGAATTGTTTGTTGTGTGATCTAACAACTAAAGGAATGAACCAATTGAATAATCCCTAGATGATGGCACTTTTAGCCCAACCAATACAGATTTTTTTATGTTATTAAATTTAACAGCAAGCGACATCCACAGAGAGTTTAAGGGTAGCACATAGGTATGTAAAATACAAATACGAAGTTGGAAAAGAACTAGAACTAAATAAAACACAATCAAAGATTAAAAGTTGTTTAGTTTTATTTGAATAATTGTAGTGTTATAGATTTCACAGTGATAAATATTTCCAGAGTGGACTGTACAGTTTTGAGATTTTAGTGAACTGTGTCGATGATTAGGCTATGTATTTAGTGTTAAGAAACTGAAATTATAGTTCTGGTGGTTAAACACTATACTTTCTACAAAAATAAAGTACATAAAATTTAAGTAAACATGAAATTTATTATCTTATGTAAATTAATTTTATAGGTATTAGTACATGTTTTAAAAATTTCTATATGTCACGAACATAACCTCCCTTTTCCCATAAAGATTTGGTTTTCACTATTCGTGGTTTTGTTATTAGCGGGAATTTTTCAAAACCTAAAGAGAGTTTAGCGAATAGAGAGGGATTGCTGTATTAAGTAATCATAATTTGAAAAATATAAATTTCCATATTTTTGTGTGGTAATATTACTATTTTTTTTTTTTTTTTTTTTTTATCAATTAGCTTGCATAATACTAATTACATTACATTCCTTTTGTAGCAAGTCCTTGCTCTAACTACAATGTTAAATGCTAATATTGTATGTCATTACTTTGTATAACATCAAATCTATATCAACCTTAATATTTTTGGGATGGTGATGTTTTAAATTAAATCCTAGTAATGTGTAATATTCTTAAGATATAATATCAGAAGTTCTAATTAAATTTTGTTTTGCACTATAGTAAATTGGACGTATAATATCTGTGATCTAAACCATCGACATAGCCTATGTGTACTTGAGAAATGGTAGCACAATGGTTAAAAATTTACAAAATTGGTAAAGTTGTTTGCAAAATTATTGCTAAATGCACAAATGTTTCTTGTATGCGTTCCAATAGAAAAAATTTGTGTGAAATAGAACTTTGGTTTTACTCATGTATTTTTTTTACTAAACAGAGTGTAAGACAAGTTAGTATAATTATAACATCATTCGTTTTCTTTATTAAATTAAGATTAAGAGATAGCATTTTGTTAGTGGTCTGTAATTTTTTACATTTTTAAGAAACCTCTTGAAAGTAGATAATTGCTACATGTACATTGTGTTGCTGCAGACAAACTACATACATAACATGTTAAAATTACATGTCACCCCATTCTTTTGCATCTCTGAAAACTTTTCTCTCACACAAAAATTATAAAAACACTACTTTCAGTCTATTTATAATTATGCTTTTAAATGGTTTTATCTGTACAAACAGGCTACATTTTTAAATTGTCAATAATGAAGGGACTAGTAATTTTAAATAAAATTAAATAATACCTTCAAATGACCTACAAAAAATGAAAAGTAAAATGCTTTGCAGTCAATTTTGGTCCCATTCGCACATCTCTATTTTTAACTCATTCAGCACAAGTGTTGTTTACTACTGTACTGGGTTTATCCCACCAATGTATAATTCTGTTCTTCAATATAAAATTATATTTGGCCTAACATTCAAATGGAAAAATATATCTATATTATTATTTTTGAGTTGTCAGCTCCATTTTCGGAAGATAACATAATTAATTCCCCATTTATAAATTTTAAAGTTTTGAATATTATGAAAACTTGTTAACAACGCTAACTAATCAGATGTACTAAAAAGATAAATAAATTTAAAAAAATTATTTTATAAATGTACAACCTTATTTATTTAAATACCCAATTTTTAATAATGTTTATATTTAAAAAAAAAATCATTGCAACCAATAGTATACAATAACCGATAAAACAGCTAATTAATTTTATCAGCTTCAATTGTTTATAACAAAATTTATATGTCTTAATCTGGACTAATATAATTTTTTTACAGTATTTGAAACAAAGTTTTTGCCTGAAACCAAAAATAAAGCCCAGTTTTACCATTAATTATAAAATTATCAGTTTAAATATCCAGATTAAAAACGCATACTTTTAAAAGGATTCTTTTTATAAATAATTAAATATCATGGTAATTTGTAATACAGAAAGTCCTCTACTTACAAACTTAATGCGTTCGCAGTGGACGTTCGCAAGTCGAAAAGTTTGTAACTCGAAACACATAGAGTTTAACTTAAGAATTGTAAATACATTACATGCAACACTGTTTTTATAATTAGGCTACTGTACTGTATAGGCTACTTGAATAATGTTGAATTAAATTTGTTAAAAGGAAGTATAAATACTGTACACTTGCAAATCAATGACTTCATTTATTGAAAGTACTTCGCTAAAACAACTACATTACATACATATAAATTAAAAAAGTAGACTGTTTTTTAAATAAAATAATAACACTGTAATTACTACAAAACTTTTTTAAAAACACTTTAAATAGTGTAGGTAGTCCACTCTTGGTGTTGATGGCATTGGATCTCCCACAATGCAGGCCTCTTTTGAGTTCATATTAAAAAGCTGAGTAATAGAAGTTTGAGTAGCAGTTCTTTTCTTTTCGTCCAGTATCAATTTATAGCATGTAAGGGCATCATGCACAGTCGCTGAAACTTTGGAAAATCTATTTTCGTTTGTGTCTTGTTTTTGGAAACTCGTCAGTGCGACTTCAGTCCAAACTCAAATAATGACCTGTTTTATCATCGGTCATGCATGTATAGCAAAATCTAACAGCCAATCGTGTTGAGCCACGTTTCGTTCTTCCCGCCTCTCCCGGTCATGTCTTCCCGCCTCCTGTCAATCATTTTTAATGTCCTGGAGCTTTGTTCATAACTTTGAAAGTTAAGTCGAATGTTCGTAAATAGAGGACTTACTGTATTCACAATTTTGTGTGTTTAACCCGAATATAAGTGAAAGGTTGGTTTGATTGTATGTTTCTCACTTGAACAGGTTATAGTTTATTACCTATACATAGTTCTCATAATCTTTTAGAGTTATAACATTATTTTTTAGGGCTATAGGTGAATTTAAAACACAATGCTTCAGCAGATGTTTGATGAATCCTGTGGTGACCTTAACAAATACCCACAACACAGATTTTCCTACTACAGCCTTATTAATCCTCTAAATTGGCTTCATTATTAACATTTAAAACTACCAACTCTACAAAACATGAACTTCAATTCAGATCAAACCTTTTCATTCTACTATCAAAAAATAGGCTATGTAACAATCATTTGCGCAAAAAACTGTGCAAGCGTAACTAATAGTATTAATATAATAAGTGGTATTTCATAGTAAAAGATTAATAGCCTACCACATAAGATAACTGAAGATGTGTTTTGAAAATACTTACAAATCAAGAAATATATAAAATATTTTCTCCAAACATGGTAAATTAAATCTGTTTAAATGCCATACAGTAGACTCCCTGTTAACCGCCCGCCGGGTTAACCGATCGTATTATTATAAATCCTTTCCCTTCCCATTACCGTGCCAGAAAAGGTTCAAGGCCGACCATTTCATTGTTCGTCATCATTTACCGCCAGTACAACGTTTGTCAACGTACAGTAGTAGTTTACAGTCAGTCAGTCGGTTTGAAGCTAAAGTATTACATGGTTGGATGTTCAGTGAATTGTTTTACAGTGTATTTTTTGTTTATTTAATCATTTAAAATGTATTAAGTGTAGTTTATTAGTTAAAATGAGTGCGGTAAAGCGGAAGCGAAATGTAGTAACTATGGAACAAAAATTAAAAGCAATTGAGAGAATTGAGAAAGGAGAATCTGTTAAAGTAATTAGTAATATGACCTTGGAGTAGGCGTGACCACAGTAAAAGACTGACGAAGAAATAAAAGAGGTATTCCACACTACTGTACACAAATTGAATCGAAAAAAGTTCTTTCGTCATGCTGCACCTTAAAAAAACCATGTAACGAACAGGTTGGCGATGCGTTATGGTTGTGGTTTATGCAAGAACAACACAAAGACATGCCGATAAGTGGTCCACTTTTGAAAGAAAAAGTTACCTTCGTACACACTAAGCTTGAAAAAACGGACATGTTTATGGCCAATGATGGTTGGTTAACACGGTGGAAAAAGCGACTCGGCATTCATTATTTAAGTGTTTGTGGAGAAAAACTGTCAGCTGATCATGTTGCAGCCAAAGATTTCACTCTGAAGCTCACTGAGTTTATTCAAACGGAAGGGTTGCATCCTGAGCAAGTGTACAATGTTGATGAGACAGATCTTAATTTCAAACGACTTCCTCAAAAAACTTTTGCCGCTAGTTATGAAAAGTCTGCTTCAAGATTTAAAATGAATAAAGAGAGATTAACAGTAGCCTTATGCACTAATACTTCTGGTACACATAGGCTTCCCCTACTGTTCATTGGGAAATCTCTTGTCCTTAAAAACATTAATATCTTATCACTTCCTGTCTTCTACAGAAATCAGAAATCGACATGGATTGACGAAATGATTTTTAAAGATTGGTTTATTAACAAGTTTGTACCAAAAGTAACACAACACTTAAAAGAATTAAAAATGCCAATTAAGGCAATTCTGGTTTTAGATAATGCACCAACCCACCCAGTAGGACTTGAATACGAAGAGGAATCTGAAATGAAATGTTTTTTTCCCACCACTAGTGTTGTACAGCCGATGGACCAAGGTGTTATCGAATGTTTTAAAAGACGGTACAGAAAAATGTTACTTTCGGATATCCTGAGGAAAATGGAATTTGTAGGAAATGGGTTAATTGCCGCTTTGAAAACAACTAACATTAAAGATGTCATTTATATGGCGGCAGCCAAAGCTTTTGAAGAGATTCCCAATTCAACATTTGTGAAATCCTGGAGAAAAGCTTGGCCTGGTGTTGAAAATGCCGTTCAAGCACACACAGATGATAATCCTGCTGCCCAGTTCAATAATGTTGTAAGTCTACAACATAGACATCTGCTTCATAGTCAAGCAGATGATAAAGGCATCCACAGACAGACGCGACACAGGCTCGGGACAAACCGAGCGATATTGAGCTCGGGAAAATATCGCTAGTTTACCGAACTGAACATTCACACACGCGCTGCACGCAGACGCTCGGGATTCGGTAAAACCATCCTGTCACTGTTTGTTGTGTGTGTACCGTACTGCTTCTCAATATGGCGAACGCAGAACAAATCTTCAATTTTGTTAAAGAACACAGTTTGCTGTTTGTCTATAGCCATCCATTATATAAGGATACCAGAGCGAAGGATAAAAAGTGGAAGGAGCTAGGAGAACAACTGGATAAAGATAGTAAGTATACATTTATGGGATATTTATTTGATACAACAGTAGATAGTTAACCAGTGTCGGTGCCTCGCCTTTAACTTTTTAATACTACAATTGTGTGTTATTTAAAAGTTATAAATATACATAGAATATTTATGTTATTATACTTTTAAAAACAAAATTGCCTACTAATGTTACAGGGTATACAATGTACTACCATAGTATATTACAGGTTGTGTTGACTAACGTTACCTAACCTAACCTAACCTTAATTACTGCATACAGAATGAAGCTCAAGCATTGGTTTAAGAATCACGAAATTGGTTCCTGACCGGTATCGGCTATAAGGCCGTCATCGGAGTTTTTAAACAAAACATAAATTATTATGTATCTATTTATAACTATAAATATATTATAACAAATTTAATAATTTTTATTGTTGTCATGCCACATAGAGGAATTTTTAGAGGAATGTTATACTATACTTACAATGGCTCATCATTTTCGTCCTCGTCCATAGCGAGCGAAAAAAGCAATGCTTTTTCTTGTAAACGCAGATCCATATTTAAAAAAATTGAACTAAATTATTAACTACATTGCATTCATGTGCGGTAAGAAGGTGTGCAATACTGATTCCCGCCTTGATTCCCGAGCGGTCTACCGAACAGATTCGGTAGACCGAATTACCGACGCGATCTACCGCTTGCGATAATATCGCTTTCCTCGGTATACCGCTACTGTGTGCACGTTCTCATTTACCGCTATGTAATAACATATCGTACCGAATCGTCCCGAGCCCTGTATCGCGTCTGTCTGTGGAGGCCTTTGCAGGGAATGATCTACAGCAGATGTTGGGACTTGAATTGCAGGAAAACAGCAATAATCTTCAAGTGAAAGATGTTCAAGAATGGGTTTATGGAGTTGAGGAAATTGAGAATGAATTCCTAACTGATGATGAAATAATAGAGGCAGTAGTAAATGCCGGCCAAGACGAAGAAGAAAGAAAGGGAGTAGGTGAAGATAGTGAAGAAGATGAGAAAATTAGTCACAATCATGGATTTAGAGCTCTCCAATTGGCATCGTTGTATATCGAACAACAAAGATAATCCACTGCCGTCGACGTTATGTTTATAAAAAAGTGGTGTGAATTTGTGTTCAAAAAAGCAATTAGACAGAAAAAAGAAAGAAAGATCACTGATTTTTTTAATTAAAATTTGTTTTGACACTTTTTCTCTTACACTCAAAATTTTAACAAAGTAAAGAGATTAACTTTACTGTATTTGTGTTCTGCGATTTTATATTAAGTTTATATCTGGTTTATTTATTTGAATCATTAAAATTTGAGTTTAGTTTGTGCACTTTTAATTTCTTCTTAGTACAGTTACAGTACAGTAGTTATAATTCATAGTTCTTGTGATAAAGAGTCAAATAAGAATAGAATGAGCAATCGGGAACAAGGTAAGTAACGTAAATATAATACTTATTTATACGAAGACTTTATTTATAATGTTTTGTTTATTTTATAGGCCTAACTTAAGTTTACCGGTAATTTTAGGTGCAATTTAGCCATTTTCGTTTTAACCGACTTTATTGATATCCAACTTGGGGTCCGGTCCCATTGGAGCCTACTGTACATAAAATAAATTAGATAACCTAATTTATGAAGTTAGATAAATAACTTGGCACAAACATATTTGAATGAAATTTTCTCTGATCAAAATATATTTACAGTCCTAAAACTAACTGCCACAAATTTCAAAAGACTATTTCTATTAATAAACTTTGAGCTTGACGAGTTAGAAGGAATTATTTAAGAGTTACAACAAGAACATACATACGTTTAATAATCATATTTACTGGTGCGTAATGCAAATAATAGCAATGAAATTTAAAAAAAGCTTTGCTCAAGACAAAACAAAATGCATGTCTATTGGTCTATCATAGTACTTTTTAGAAGTAGTAGAAATTGCAAAAAAGTTTGGTTACGATATCAATATTTTTTTTTATTTTTTTTTTTTTAATTACTCACACTCAGTTCTGTGTGTGAACCACTGTCTTTTCATAAGTGTATATTTAATTGCTCTAATTGCTCCTTAGAGTGGCATACAAACTCTAATAACTCCACTGTTTGTTGAAGTAGTTCTTTTTTGAACAAATAAATAATAGCTTTCTGAAAGTTAGATTTTCTACTGAAAGTAAAAATTCAAACAAAAATATCCAAACATAGATTGTTGAATAGAAATCAAGTAATTAGTTTTCAGATTTGTTTTGTAAATGTGATCTGAAAACAAGTAAATATGGGATATTTTTATTGTAAATTTATATTTTCAGTAATCAAACATTTCAGGATTGAAAAATTTATCTGTTTACAAATTTGTTTTATTGCTGAAAGATGTACAACGAAAAGCAGAAAACAAATTATTAAAATATATTAAAAGTATTTTAAATGTGAAATTTTAAGGTAAAATATGTTACACAAATTTTTTTAATAAAAAATGTAATAATTATTTGTTCAAACAATTTTTCTAAGCAGGGAGAATATTAATTATAAATTTAATCAGTTTTTATAAATTAAATTCTATATTCTATTGTTTTCAACGAAATTCGACTAAATGTTTACACCCAATTTTCGATTACTGGTACATCCACAAAAAACAAAATCTGTTAGAGTTTCGTAGACTTTCATAAAAATTGCCCTGTCCCTTTGAGCAAAAACCTCTAAATCTGCAGTGTGATGTATGAATTAGATAAAGTTTTGATTACCGGTAGCTGATTATTGTTTGAATGTTAAACTGGACTCTTACTATTAAAACGACGCCTAATCAACATTAAATTTGTATTTATTTACATTTTTGATCCTTAGTATTTATTCACTACAAGCTACAATACATTAACAAGATGTGTAAGCCTATATTTTTGTTGAAATAGATTTAACTTTTGTTTACATAGAAATGGTTTTATATGAGATTAGCTAAAAGAGTGTATGTTGCCCGATTGCTCAATCCTTCCTCTAATGTTGTAAAAAACCATTACAAAACTTGTTACGTACATACAGGAGCTATAACACATTATTTTATAGTTTATTTAATTATATCAAGACATGCATTAATTCAGACAGCTGCGAGCTCCAATTAGTCCAGATTAATTAGGCCTTACCCTAGAATCAATTTCAACGTAACTAGTATTTCTAGTATTTTGCTACGTAACTATAGGAGTACAGAGTGATTTTTGAAAACTTACCATTCCTATTATTTAAAAGAAGGAAAGAGATACAAGAAATCTGACCTTGGTATTGACTGGGGGAACTTTAAAACAACTATTTACAAAAAAAACCTCCCTCTCCTACCACCCCCATACCAAAATTTGCAATGGACACATATG